>VZUI01040026.1:0-91863 GCA_013401135.1 Cettia cetti | reverse complement strand
AAAAAAAAAAAAAAAAAAAAAAAAAAAAAAAAGATCAGCTATTTACTGGAAGCACATAGGGATAGAAGCATTTAGTGAGCAAAAGGAAATAAAAAATAAATTAATAAAGACAAGCACAGTTCTGAATCAGGATAACAGGAAGGCAACTCATTAAACCCTGCATACAACAGATATTGTACTGAGAGAATCAGAGATTATTTCATTTCCCAAAGTACCCCATCACACCTGAGCAAACACTGAGTGATTTCAGCACACAAGTTACTGGGCCAATATTGAAATACAGTTTCATATCTTGACTTCAGAAGGCTGTCAGGCATGGAAGCCAAATGCAAAAGAGAGGGGAACTCACAGGCAGAGTTCAGTGTTTGGCCTGAGACAATTAAACACTTCTTTTTTAGTGAAAAGGAAATAGGAAGAGTTGGGTTATGACTACAAGGCACAATGCAGTTAACTGAGCTAGGGCAGGTATGCACAGCACCCAGTAATTCCTGGCCCAGGAAATATATGTACTGTAACAGTATGCATTTTTCTGAGAAGGAGAATAAACAGCCCAACCATGGTGCTGTGGTTATTTGCAAACCAAAGTGACAGGCACTTCTCCAGTACCACCCTGAGGAACCTCAGACTACTGGGAAGAATGGGAGAATGAGATATCTAATCTACAAGAGGACCCAAAGTCACTCATCTTCTGACTTGCAGAACAACCTTCAAAGAAAGATGTTGGCTTTTTTTCTCCCAAACTATCAGATAAATTAATTCTAGGGAAGGAAACATTGTATTGAAGCAAAAGAGCAGAAGAACTAAAAAGGTTATAATGTAGCTATGAGTATATGTGCAATATAAATCTGACATTTTCTAACCAGCAGGAAAGCAAAATTACAGAACGGGGTCATTTCTGAAACAACGGGATGAAGGAAAATAGTCCTGTTTTCAAGATGGTGTTTTCTACCTTCCAGAGGGAATTGTGTGATACAGCTGCCTGAAGTAACATCAGACAGAATTCCATGAGCCAAGAAAATCCTTTTCCTACTGTGTTTTTCATCACTTAGGCCGTCCAAAGGTAGCAGTATTCTAGGACTTTAATCTCCTGGTTAATAACTCTGTATCTCAAAATTCATATGGGAGAACTGTTAGTAACCCCAGTGAGAGCTGCCACAAGGATTGCATCCTGCCACGTTTCTCCCCAGAACAGGACAGGTGCACGCTGAAGTCTCCTGCCCAGCAGGCTGACAGCCTTTGGTAACACACAACACACTGCACTATGTAGCATCATGTAGCTGCAGCCTGCTGGAGTATAATTATGTATTTGTGTTAAGACTTATCCAAAGACATGTGCATCAAACCAAGGAGCTAATGTAACTTGTAAACTTTTGACCCTTGTTAAGATGAGATGCATTAGAATTGTTACTGAGGGAGGCAGCTGTTTAAGGTCTGGCAAACTTCACCACTACAAACATCACAAGCAAAGAGATAAGGGAGACTCATCTACTCTTTTTAAACCACAGGAAAAAAGGTTTAAATCCTGTTTATACCATGTTCAAAGCGCACAAAAACCAAGTGGGTTTGACCAGCTCTTCAGAGGTCAGAACCAGAGAAATATTAATAACCAATTAGAAAAAGTGAGCTTGTGCTGTGTTTAATAGGGACAAGAAGAAAAAAGATGAGAAATAATAGAGTAATCATCAGGAAGCTCAAAGGAGCCAAAACATCCCAATCCTCTCTGAGAAGTTTTTTTTCCACAATATTTCCCACAACAGTAATAATTTTCTATCTCAGAAGAAAAGCAAATGTTGAAAGAGGACTTGCGTATGGGAAGGAGATATTTAGAGAAATCAGGGCCAAAGCATCCCACATCAATGACAGATAATCAAGTCAGGTGAATGTTTGATACTGGTAAAATCCAATTATATTAAGACACAAACACAAAGCAATATATCATCTATGGAAAAATATACCCAGGCTTCAAGAAAAATGGGATGGGATGGGATGGGATGGGATGGGATGGGATGGGATGGGATGGGATGGGATGGGATGGGATGGGATGGGATGGTCCTGTAGACAGGGTCATGGCCACCACTGTAAACAGCCTAATGCAGGTTACATCTGAAGGCAAGAAGAATGCAACTGCAAAGACTGAGGCATCAGACCTTCCTTAGATCTGTTCACTTATGCAGGATATGCTGGTAGAATTGCTCAACCCTAATATCTCTGAACCTAATAATCAATGTCATAATATTAAAATTTAAGTCAACAATAAGACCTTGCCTGAAATGTTGATAAACTGAAAATCTCCGTAGCACAAAAGAGTATTGAAGAACTATAGTTTTTCAGAAAAAAAGAACTAATTAAAATGACAAAATAAATAAATAAATAAATAAAACCCCAAACAAAAACAAACCCATAGATTGCTTAGCCTTAAAAGGTCAAATATAGAAGATAATAAATACATTTAATTTCCCTTATACCATCTCACTCTGATTTATAACATGTAATACAAGAGACCTTCCATAAAATTAAAGAGTGTTAAATTCAAAATAAAATCAAACAGCACTTATTAAATTGTGGAAGTCCTTGCTTCATGATGCCACTGAAGCCAAGAAATTAATGAGATTTTTAAAGACTCTGGATAATTATATGTTTAACAAGATTATTCAGGGTAGCTATAATTATAAACAACTTTTTTTGGAAGGGATTTGAAACCACATGTTTTAGGATTAGAGTCATTCTCATACAAGGAGAGATCAGGATAAACTGTAACCATGCAGAAGAGTATTCTCTTACTTGTTGTTGTCCTTGTCCAGCAGGTACCAGCTACTTTCAGGATAAGGATACCGGTCTAAATGGGTAATTCCTATTCTAGAAAGTCCTTGGAAATGGCATGGGGCATGGGCAGTTCTCAGAGCCTGTCTGTTCTCTCCTGTACGGCATGCACTGCAGTTACGCTTGGGGACCAAAGGAGAGCTCTCAATGCACTACATGCTCAGTGTAGGAGGAAGGCAAACAGCCTGTCACTGCTTAGAAGGACAAAGCTGTGGAACCAAGCATTTTACTGCTTCTGTGTGCCAAGGGACACGGGAGCTGAGAGACAGATGAAGTAATAAGACTTGAGGACACAAACCGTTTGTGGCCAAAGCGAGAACCAGGCTGGTCCTCCTGATTCCAGCCCAGTATCTTGACTCCAGGCCAAGATCTCCTCACATTCTTCTCAAACTTTTTAGTTTATCTAAAAAAACCTCCTCTATTTCCTACCCCCCCCCCCCCCCCCCCCCCCATTTTTTTCCCCTTTTGAGATTTCCAAACAAATCTCTGACTCCTGCAAAAAAAGAGGATGGGTGGAAGCTTTGGGATCAAACTTGCCTCAGATAATGAGACTAAGCAAAGACATAATGATCCTATTTGCTTTCTAGGACATCATACAGGAGAAACAAGCTTCAATGGGCAAGGCAGCAAATGCCTTGGGGAGAAAGTTGCATTGAAGACTACAACAGGGTTTTTTTCAACTAAAATCAACGCCTCTTCTAAAGTTTAAGTTGTGCAAGTGCAGAAGGATTTTCCTTCCTGCCACTGTCACTTAAAACATTAAGCAATTCATCCACAATCTCAAGAAAAGGCTGTTTCCTTTCTAATACCTATCAGACTGTATATACTGTACCTGCATTTTGGCACATAAACCACCATCTGCTCCAAATCAAAAATGTCGTACTTTCAGCTGCAGCTGGGAGTTAACTGTTATTTCTTATTTTCTTCCACCTTTCACACCTTGTGACTGGCATTGTGCTTTTCGGCATTTGCAACCCGGGCCTGTCTCCAGCTGAATTCACCTGCTTTAAATTTTCTGAGCCTTAATAAAAAGGCCTGCAGACACGTTTGCTCCAAGTGTGCAACCATTTAGGGGTGGTAATGAGTTGGACTGCAGCCTGGTATCTGGCAGACCTTCCTACTCCGTGACTCACTGTTAATTAAAACCACACTCTGCTTATTCCTGGGATAGTGTTACTTACAAATAATTGAGAGTCTCATTGCTTTAGAGCCTCCTACTCCAGTTCTGCTCTGCAGAATAAACTTTTCTGATGGAGATCTGTTTCCCTTAAAGTTGGATGCAGTGTAATGGAGAAGGACATCCATTTTTCAATGAATCCTTGTTGTTCTTAATTTGGATTCTGATACTTTTTCTTGTTTTGAATTGCATCTCAATCCACAAGCAATCTCATCCATCATGGCTGATTTCTCGAGGCTATTGCCGCACCAAAATACAGCACACAAACTGCTGCTCAACTGGAGGCATTTTTACAGGATGCCCATATATCAGCTGAAATGTGATGGGCTCACACAGACCTTTTTGAAAAGGTCAATTTTAGCAGTATTAAACCAATTATTTAACAGGTTTTCCTACACAGAAATGTTGGAAGGAGCAAATAGATTAAGCTTTCTATTTTAGTTAAGCCTATTTTGATAGTATTTCACTCTCACACAATGCAAAGAGATCTGGGAATCATTTAATGTAAATAATGCAAGAAGGCAAAGCTGCAAGACACTGCTTTGGTTTGGAAGTGGTGGTTTTTAGATTTATAGAACCATCTGTGGCTGGGCATCTATCAACCTGAAAAGTTACCTCTCTAAAGGCTCTGCCAAGGTTGTTCAAATCAGCAGATGCATTCTTAACAAAATCTCCTACCACAAATTCCTAAGGCCTGGTGGCAGAAGTTCTCAGCAGCAGCTCTTCAACTCAAGAATTGGTTACAGGACTGGTCTAACAAACCCAGGACTATTTCCCTTGGAGGTACGGAACCAAGTTCAGCATTTTTCCTGAAGTGTCTTTTTGTAGGACAGTTGCTGCTGCAACTCAGTTTATGTTTTCTAATTCAATGGAGTTACAGCATCAGTAACAAGCTGCACCAACACAGAACCACAGGCATCAGTCAGCTCATGCAGAATTCAAAGAACTGGTCACTCACCAAGTCTTCCCTTTTCCAGTGTACTCTACCAAGAAAGAACTGAAAATTACATGAAACCTACAGAGCTTGGACTCATTTTAGACCTTGCCAACATTCTCCCAAATTCAGACACTCAGTGGCCTGATCTGCATATGCATTAAGTTCCCTGCAGTCAGTCCTGCCAAGTACATATTCCTAGCAGATTCAGCTGCTTCTGCCTCCTCCTAACTAGCAGAAATGATTCCAGGATGTTATGTGCAGACACCTAGAAAGAGAAAACTAAAGTTTGGAAAAATGTGTTTAATTGATATTTGATTTTCCACTCTCCATTTCATTCAATCTTTAAAAATCTTTACTCTGATGCAGATTCATCATTTCGGCTGTGAAGGGCAGAATACCTTAAAATATTTGGTAGCCCCTCACATAACAGAAAATATTATCTCTTTTTTAAAAAAATGCCTGTGATAGAGTGATAGAGCTTTGGGTGCCACTAAACACAGCTGCTGTGTTCACTAAATATTCTGCGATATATGCAGTTTACAGAACATAAATAATATTCACTGGGTTTTGATGTGAATAAGAAAAACATATTTACACATATTTCTATTTGCCCAGTATTCATATTTCTCTGCAGTCAGAGTTTTATTCTCTCCCTTCTTCCACCCTTGTGGAATACTCTTGCCTTGGCACTGAGGTAGCCAGTCCAGGACCAGCCTGATATAAAGCTACACTCTGTGATATGAAATTAGTGTTTGTTAACTCAGTTTTTCTCTTGCATTGTGGAAATGACTATTGAACCCTGCTTGGAAGCCAGCACCCATCCTCCCCAGGACACTGAGCTCCCTTTGACCCAGACTCCAGGCTCAGGCTCACCTCTGAACCAAAGAAAAAATGAATATCTAAATATCATCATCTGATTTCAGAGGAACCAAACTATGCCCATCTTTCTAATCTGCCATCAGATTTCTCCTGTTTTGTGCTTAAGAATACTTTCTTTTCAGAAGATCAAGAGCACTAAAGAAGTCTGTTGGAGCTCACTTTGGTAAAATAAAACTTGGTTAAGAGGAGAGCTGAACACAAACCATACTAATAAGCCACACTTTGTTCCTTTTCTGGGTACAGCCCAAGGTTCTAGCCTGCTGCAAAATCCATTTTGCACAGCTTCAACAATAAAGCAGATTTAAAGCTGATAAAACCAGGTTCCAGGAGACACAAAGCTTTGCATACGCACATCAGACCAAACCCTACATATCCTCCAAAGTACAGTTAAAAAGCTGCAACCTTCAGGCAATCCTCAGCTGCCAGGAGAGCCCATAAGAATTCCAAATGCAGCTGAGTATAAAGCACAGTCCTGATATTGATCTCTCATGTGCTAGAAACTTGACCAGCTTCTGGCACTGCCACAATCCAGACAACCTGGCAACATGCAGAGAGGCCTCATTTTACTATATAGTGGCACCAAAATGGGCAACTGATCCCCCTTAGTACTTCCCTCAATTCAAAGTTCAAGTTCTATTTGAAATGAGCAAGTTGAAATTGTGTCCTCTAAAAATGGTGTTTTGCGAGTAAAGAGAAAAACATTCCACCCATATGTAAAAGAAGACAGAAAATGAGCCCCAAGCCATGCTAGACAGTCTGATAAAAAACATGTTAAGATTATAGTAGGAATTTTTCTGCACCCTGGTCTGAATTCCCACTGTGGCTTTTTATACTATAAAATTGTTTTCCTCTTTCTGTGGATTTTTCTGCATTCAGTGTCTCTGCTACTCTTCTCCCCACAAGTAAAAGACACAGCAAATACATTAATACTTCCAGCTAAGTCATTCCCCCAAATCATTCTCAATCTCAGTACCACCAAGGTTTTAGACAACTCCTTCCATGAACTTAATACACAGTCCCTCTTCTGTTCTTTAAGAGTAATTTCTGATAATCACTCAGATGCTGCTGTTATACTTGGATAGCAAATTCAGAAATAGGAATGCTATCTAAGAAACCGAGCACTGTATGTAGCAGAACAACCTTGTCAGATTTAACCAGCAGCTCTGGCGAAGAACAACTTGTGACAGACTGTCACGATTGTATCTTAACTCAAAATTATTTGAAAAATCCTGTAGCATTTCTACCACTTTTCACATTCTGCTTTGTTTTTCAACATAATAACTTTAGATTTTTCCACTATAAAACAAACCATTTCATTTCCTGAAAGAAAGTTTACTTTATAACATTGCCAACCCTCATGAAACCATTTCAGAACACAGGAATGTCAAAGCTCACTGAAAGTCATAGAGATAGAAATGTGTATTTGATACCATCTCCTCGTTTTCAAACTGCATGTTGCACTGTGCTGCATCCTCGGTTACTGGCTTCTGAAACATGTTGCGGCAGAGGAGCCATATTGTCAGACTAGCAATGAACATCCCAATATCTGGTACAAATAGTCTGATCACGTTCCCAGCATCTGCTCCTTTCACACTGTATGGGATGAAAAAAACAACAAAAAACACAAAGAAACATTTGTTACTCCCAAGGACATTTTCAACTGGAACAGAAAGTAAGCTCAAGGCAAAGAAAAAATCCCAAACCCCCAGTAATAAGAAATCTTTGCAATATGGGAAATGTGAAGATGATCAAGGAACTCTAGGCAGACAGATTTTTTCCTCTCCAGAAGTACAGAATAAGTGATTATTTGTTGGGAATTTGCACACTCATATTTTAGTCATAATTAGCATGTTGATTAACCCAATTCTGAATCTTTTATTTTTTGTGCAATACAAATATTCGGAGGAATAACCTCCAAATTCAACAAGAAAAATTTCAGCTGAGTACCTAGAAGATCCATCTGTATGAAGCACAATCCTTTAACCAGCATTCCTTGCAAAGAGAACATTCAGGTCCACCAAGTATGAGGATATCCACCCTTAAGTATGCCCTAATCCTTCCTCCTGGCACACAGAGGAATAACCAGAAAGTCTTTAATATTTTAACGTTTCATTATGTTAACAGTTAAAACATTTTATTCAATAGACTACCTTAATACCTTTTGGGGCAGTTAGGTACAAATATTTAAATGCTAACTAATGTGTTCAACTCCTGCCAAGGAAGCCTTTCTTCTCTGAAAGATCTGTAAGGCATGATGATTTTTACATAGGAAAAAATTACACTGTTTCATTGTGCAGATTTAATTTCTTGTACTAGGAAATACAACTTTCTGCATTTGGATGTGATGTCCAAATTTCATTCACTGTCAAAAAGGAGAGCCCAAATTTAGGTTTAGTGGCATAACAAACAGTTTATTAAGCTACTGAATGCCCATATTAAACTCTTGCCTATTAATGAGAGGATATAATCATAATGGTTTGAAAGTGTGAAGTTAAGGTATTTCAAATGTGAAGCTTCAATTTTAATTTTTATAGGGCTTTATGTCTGTAGTCAGTTCTGAGGACAGGTGAGGTATCTGTATATTTCCTTGGGCACAGGTGAGTGCACTAGGTCTTCATAGCCTGAACTGGTAGAAAATCTAGTAAGCTGTTCTATAGATGCAAAGAAAGAGGTCACCTCTGGCCTTTCTCCATTGCAGCTTTGAAGCCTAAAAGAAGCTGTTTGCGAAGGAGTTACCTGCAACTGCTGTGATTAAATGCAGGCCTGGAGTATCAAAAAAGTCTCTAATGTGATTACAATACAACCACTGTCAAGAACCGTGTGGGTCTGCTCGTACGCCCACGATCAAATCCAACATTTCCATCACTGCTGCTGACCCAGCTTTTCCACTGATGTGTATCTCACAAAATAACATCTGCTCAAAGTGGGAATAAGGTAAGTGATCAGAAAGCTGGCTTTAATGTTTGTTTCAACAGCTTAACCCTGAATGGTCATGCACTGTATGGCAGCTAAGTAGCTTAAAAATATTTCGCTAATGGCTTTCAGTTGTCCTGAAACTGAGAAAAAAATTAAGTAATCGAAAGGCGTGCCAAAGAGTTAGAAGGTAAAGTTCTTGCTGGACTGCTTGCTTGTTTCTTGTGCCACTGGTGCAAGTACAGCATGCTGTAGAGTCAACTGGCCTATGAGAGCATGGCCACTCTGGTTAGCTTTACAGAAAACCCAGGCTTGACATGAACCACACATTCATTTTGCAGTATTGTGGCTCTTAATGTCAATGAAGATTAGCCCAGGCTGCACTTAGGCAGAAAGAGGTAAAAAGCACCTGTTTAATGAATCCTTTTCCTAACAACAGTGTACATGGGTTTCATAATAACGTTAATGATTTTTTTTCAATAATCCTGATCATTGTGCTGAAACAGGCCTCTTAAAATGGTTTTACTAAATATCTGGCAAAAAAAAAACAACTCTGAATTCTTGATTCTGAAAGTTTCACTTGACTATTTTTTCAAAAGAATTGCCATACACCCTCAATCCAGAATTAAATAGTGTAAGAACAGTAGAAATTTGCTAGGCTCATGTTGAAAAATGGGTCAGATTACTTCTATGTAACACTTCCGTAAGTGCTTTTTTTTACACAGATCTGGAATCCTAATTAATTGAAAATAAAAATATTAATTTTCCATCACTTCTGAAGTCCTTCAGATTCAACCACTCACATGTGTACAAATTTGAAAGTGGCATCCTTCAAGTACCAGTGCTTCTTAGTTGCACCAGGTTCTCCTTCCTCACATTGTACTCCCATGGAGCCACGCCGGGTACTCCTTCACATATCCCACTCCCCAGACCAAAGGGAGACTCCTGAGGGAGCCCTGCCCCCGGTGCAGCTCACATCTTTCCAAACCAAGTGCTTCTGATCTTTCAAAATAAATCATTTAGTATGTTGTTGTGAGAGATACAACATAGAGCTCAGGCTAGCAACAGAGAGCCTGAACACTGATACCTAACCACGGAGCGGGGAAAAATTCTGCACATGAATAGTTTATTCACCAAAACCAGTTGCAAATATATGCTATCCCCACTTCACCATGAAAAGGAAAACAAATTGACCTCGGTGTGATAATTAAAAAGGAAACAAAAGATCACTTGAAAGTAGAGAAATGTATATTCTCCTGTAAAGCAGAATAATAAACTGCTTCATTCAACCCCAAGTAATTTGCTCCCCACTTTTTCACAGCAAAAGCTAGATGAAAAATCAGTTATTCCCATTTGTTATCACTGGCAATACAAAAAAGGATGGCAAATGCTGCGATCATTCCACAAACATTTCTCACTTTATTTGCGCATTCACACATGGTCATATTTTGCATTTGATAACAGTCTATACATTGTGCTCTTTCCTCCAAAAGAGGCTTTCAAACTACAAAGATAAACAGAAGAACAGGAAACCTATTCAAATCTCCTACAACAACAGCTTTTTTTTTAATCCCTGCAAGAATCACATGGTGTTCAATGAATTGGTCATAGCCTTTGATCTACAGCTGGCAAAGAATAATTTATTCACTTAAACTTAAACAATTTACCTACAGGGCAGCTTTAGTTGTAATAGATACTAGTGACTGAAGCTTATAACTCACCCAGAAACATATTTTGCAGTGTAATTTCAGTAAAGGGCAGCTTTAGTTTTTCCTTCTTTCTTACAGGATGCAGATGAAAACAGCATGGACACACACACACACAATGGATTAGGAGTTTGAAATGATTTTTTACTTTTCCTTGACCAAATAAATCAAATTGCACACAATTTTTAAGAGAAAGGACTACTAGGTAGGTCAGAAGGAACCCTACAGTTAAGGTTGCAAGAGTTCCTCTGTAACAAAAATAACATTAGTAGGACAAAAGGAATTTCATTGACTTTTCTGTCAATATGTGAAACTGTTATATCAACAGACTCCTAATACGGCAGTTTTCTCATCAGACAATGTGTTCCCCTGCTGTTTTCAGCTGAATCCTTTAAATTTACTACTTTACAAAGGGATCATCTATATTTTCTGTGTATATACAGAATTTATCTAAGATAGTGTGACCCTGGTCTATTCCTGAATTTCTCTGCTGCTCAAGAACCTCAGCAAAATTTGCTACTTTTTCTGCATTGAGAATAGTTAGCTGTGGACACATATGTTAAAAGTGTTCTCTTACTTTGTATACATTCACTGGTAGTCAAACAGAAAAAGAAATGCTAGCATAATGAAACATTACAATTCTTGTTTGGAGCTGTAGAAATAGCATTTCAGTTTTCTTAAAATAATTTTTTCACTTTTTGCCTTGCTAGAATAATTGCTACTCACAAATTAAAATTATTCATCTCCTACTGAATGTACAAAGCTTTGGTGAACAGTGAAGTGTTAATATTGCCACATCTGGCCTGATTTCATTTCTTTAGAATGGCAGACACTCTAATTTCGTCTTTATTTCAGATTTATAGAATACAACAAGGAAGACAGCAGAACTATTAGAATTAGAACTGCAAAGGTTTCAATTTTAAAAACGTAAAATAAATCGTAACACATATGCGGGACACCATGCATAATGGTGCATAAGGTATAAAATAGTCCACATATAAAATGAATACCAACCATCTTCAACTTTAAATATTTCCTATTTTGTGACAACTAAACAAAAACGGGAAAGAACAACCAGTCTTTCTTAAACAGAACAACAATTAACTCAGCATCAGCAATGAATCACAATGTTAAGCTTATGTTAGACAATAAATAAGATAATGCTTCCAGATTAAATAAATGTAAAAAGCTTGAATTAATATTGGACACTGGGTAAACAAAATATTTTAAAGGTTATTTTTTATTGCAATTTTAAAAAAGTTATCAAAAGTGTCATTCATGCAAACTACATCTTACCATGCATGCATACATTTTTCCTCTTTTCCCCTCAGGAGTTTCTATAGCATCTCTTTACATTCTAATTAATTTAATAAAACAAAAAAGGTAACACTGTATTAATAGTTAGCAAGTGATAAACTAAGGAAGAGATGCATAGATGCTAATAATTTCCATTCATCTGTTCAGTGACTGTGAAACATCTGATATTTCTAATTGGCTCTAATATTTCAAGGTAATTAATGCACTGCTGTAGATGCTCATAGCTGAATTCCCACAGGCTTCATCTGCAACTGTAATCATTTTGTTTGGAGTTAAAAAAGACCCAAGAACCATAAACATGGACCCCTGGAAACACAGACTGGCAGGATTTCACAGGTGCTACACAGTACCACAAATGATTCATTTGTTTATCACTAGTATCCTCTCTGATCCAAACACAGTGGAAACTTTAGGGTACCAAAGGCTATTAACCAGATGGCCTTAGAGATGTGCCTGCTGATTCTTGCTGTTGGAAGAGGCTCCTTATCCTCTCTCAGTTTGAAATAAGGATGAAATGTCTGGTCCCATACTTCACTAGGAAACTCCCACTTTACTTATCTGAGTCTGAGGATTGCAGACCTGGTCTGAGCCACAACCAGCACTTCAGTGAACACACAATGCTCACAGTCCATATTCATGGTGCCATGCTTGTCCCTGCTGGCTCAAAAGACATGTTTTTTATGATCTTGGTTCACATGGCAACCTTGCCACCACATTCAGGGCAAACCTGTGCCATGAGTAAAGTTTGCAAGCTGCTCAGCACTGGAAGGCCTTAGTCCTTTCCTTGCTCATCAACAAATTGAAAATAAATTATATCACAAAAACAAAATACAAACTTGGAAATATTAATATCCACAGTGCTGTGCATGCTCACTCTCTCTCCTGCACTGCCTAGATATGATGGTCCTTTCAGTTCATGCAGAGCATGGCATGTGTTTTGCCCAAAATACCTGAAGTTGCATTTTCAGAAAATATTGGTTGTGCAAAGTAAATGTGTGGGAGGAAGAGGGAAGCAAAAATGCATAGAAAACTACTTATAAAAATATTTAGCATGCACTGACCTACCCAACATACAAGTTCAAAGGGCTCCTGAAGTATTTGCAAAATCTAAAACACTGCTTACCAACTATGTTTGCATGAATTCAAAAACCAAAAGTACACTTTGCTTTTTCAGGAAAGATACCTTGCAATGAAGAACACACTCTGTATTGCAAAAGTGCTTAACCACGTACTAACCAAACATTTGCTTTCCAAACACCGCTGTGCAGAGAGAGCGAACAGCTATTTGAAACTAAGTGTACATTGCCAAGATTTTGGTGCCTCGTTGCTTGCATAAAACATTCAACATTAGGAAATTATGGGTATGTGCAATAAGTAAAACACTGGTTTGGGGCAATTTTTCTCTTTCTAAAGCACCCATTGTTTCTTTTTGCTCATTGGTCTTCTAATAAAGGGCAAACTCCAGCTTGCCCAGAGCAGCACACAGAAGATTTAAACTTCAGCAGGGATTTTCAGCTATCACGCAAAGCACTCCGCTGCACTATTGCCAGACTCGTGACACCACAACATTCAGCTCACTTTGCCTGTGTCCCACAGCTCCAAATGTGGAGCAGGACTTATGCTGCACAGCCAAGAGGAAGTGAACAAAATCCCCTCCACACCCATGTGCGTGCCAGCCCCACAGCACGGTGGTGGAAATGACAAGTCCATCCACTACACAAATTACTTCAGGTCAAAATGGGAATATGATCCTAGATGGAGGCAGAGCCAAAGTGAGCAGAAGAGACCTCAGGACACCTCAGCTATAAGTGAATTTTGGTCTCAGCTGTTCAAAGAAACTCTCTCTTTCAACTTTGAACACTTCTCACACGGGCTTCTCACTTACGCACTTGTGTAAGGATTTAGCTTCAGCACTAACTCAGTATTCATTGATCTCAGCAAAACATTCCCAGTTAAATTTGTCTCTAATACTCATAAATACTTTGTAACTGGCAGCAAAGTGTTTACATAAAGGCATACAGATATCCATATGTTCCACAATAGTCCTGACTAAAAGTAAGTGCTGACAGTCTGAAGCAGGCTGGCATTTGGTGATTATTTCAAAACATATTTTCTCCCTTTCTCTGCAGTTTTCATACTCTAGTTGGAGCATGAACAGATCATCACTTCAAACTACTTTTCATTTCATTCTGCTGCCAGCATATAACATAATCACAAAAAGTAAAAGACACATCTAGATTTTCCAGTCGGCTGCAGATGAGGAGGGAATAATATTTCCTTCAATTAAAGCAACCAACATTGTAAATTACTATAATTTTAGAAAGCCAAATTATCTCCAATACAGTAGGAAAGCACATAACTACCAGTGGTTCAATCTGAAGTGTCCACTGCACTTCAGTGTTTGCACAGGACACCCTTCTGTCCCACAAGACCCATTCCTAATTTAAAACCATCCAAGTGACTGCTGGGATGGGACCATTCACTCTCAATTATTCCATATGAAATAGCTCCCAGTCTGCTCTGTCTGCTCTGGACATGCCCATCTTTCTCTTCACAGCACCAAGCACGACAGGATAGAAAGCAACATCTAACCTTTGTCATCACTACCTGACTGAAAATCCCAGTGGTATAGAGGCAAGAGGTCATGGACATTTCTGGAAGCAGGCTCCAGCTATCAGAGCTGAGTACATGTGTGTACAATATCTCCTCTCACCTCCCTGCTGATTTCCATTAAAACTGGCCCAAAGGAAACATCCTGATTCATCCCAGGTGCACTTTGTTCAATTCTACAGTGTCAATCAAAAAAGAAGTGGAGTAGAAAAAAATCAGTGGCAAATTAAATCTCCCAATGCCATTAAATGTTGCTTCTAATTTTTCTGCAAATGGAGCTATAACACAATCTCTGGGTGGCAAACACCCCACATCTATGTGGGAGGAGAGAGGACTAGTCCCCTGCACTGCTTGATGACATCTGCTCAATGCCTGGATGTGTGGCCACCAAAGACCTTTCTCAGGTGCGGGAGGCAACTGTGGTATTGTTTTGCCAGTGTGAGAGGCTCTTACCTGTCTTAGCATTGGAAAAACCAGGGCTGCTCAGATCCAAACTGGGCAAAAAGGAGCTGAAGTGCCCCAAGCTGGCTGGGTGCCAGGTGTGAGCACACTGCAGCAGGCTGGTCTGACCCAGCACAGGGCATGTTCCTGCTCCAAGGAAGCCACAGGCTCCCTTCTGTTTCACGTGCCAATCACTATTTGGAGATCTCACTTGATTTACTCATGAACAAAACCCAACAAAAACAAAATAAAACACAAAGCCAAATTGTTAAGCATGCATCCTAGAGAGTTTTTTGGATACTAATTGCAATGCTGATTGCTCTCCAGATTAAAAACAAAGACTGGCTCACATTCTGCTGCTGGTGGCTTTACCACTGTACCGCTCCCAGCTACCACTGTACTGCAGGAGGCTGGGCTGTGCCAAGAAAAACATGGACAACAGTCTCACAACTCAAGTGCTCAAACAGCACAGGCCATAAAATATCTTCTATCAGATGTTCCTTTTCTTTGAATCCCTAGGTTAAATGGCATGAGAAAAGTTTGCTGAAATTAATTTAGCTGAAAAGAAAATAAGCACATGGGGTAGTAGGAAACAAGCAACCTGAAAACTGAATACAAACAGTTGGATAAATAAGATTCATCCTGAATGGAGATGACTTCTATAAGGGCCTTATGCCAATGCTGAGGCAGCCCAGAGCATCAGATCAACACGACACAATGACAGGTTTTGGAGACAGAAGGATTCTACATGGAAATTGTGCGAGCACAGAGAAATTTTCTCCTCACTTGTGGTTAACAATGAGGGCATATCTGAGGTACCAAATCTAACAGTAATGATGAAACCTCAGGCAAAGACTGCTCTCATCATTTCCTTCCTTCTATTCCATGACACTTCTTTATTTGTCAGCATCTCTTAGTCTGTAGTGACATGAGGCTATGCTTCTTTTTGCTAAGTATCTAGACTACTGTAGCATGCTGTTAGAAATGGCAGAGTAATAATCACACATTTTTCAGCTTTTGCTGTCAAAGTGGCAGAAATTAATCATTTTCTTGTTAAGTTATTAAAAATAACCCTCTTCTACTTCAGGCTTCATTTCCCTTTAATCTCATTGGGTTGCTGACTGCACACATGCTGCAGTTGTAAGCAGAAAGTAAATTTATCTACATCTCCGAGACTCATGATCTTTTATTTTTTAGGTCTCCCTAGTTTTGTCTAAGGTTCACTTGGGCACCTTATTAAGCCCTTTGGCTTGTTTAACCACTAGTGAGCGTCACATTAAAAAGATTACAAGCTGCCATCATTTGATTTGGGAATTCTCCATTTATAAATGTGCAGCCAATACAACACCCCTGTGGCAGAGGATGGCAGAGAAGTATCAGAATGAGAGCAGGCATACTGTGCACTCCTAACATTTGCAAGATTGGTTGACCACTTTCCACAGTTCTCTCTCTTGAAAATCTAAGTCTCCAAGTAAAATAGAAAAGAACAGAACAGCTAAGTTGGAGGGCTGTGATTTTCTTGTCCAGCTTCCTGACCGCTTAAGGACTGACCAAAAGTTAAAGCATCTTATTAAATGAATTGTCCTGATGCCTCTGACTGGCTGACAAGGCCCAAGTCCTCAGACACTCCTCAAAGGGCATGCCTTCCAGCCCTACCACCAGCTTTGTTGACCTCTTCCAGAAAAGGACTTCAACATCCTTCCTCAATTGTGTAATTTGAGCATCCTCAACAGCATGTAGTGCTCAAGGTGAGGCTGCACCCACACTGCATACAGGGGGAAATATTGGGTGCACCACAGTCTCTTACTTTCTTTCTGAAACTACTGATTTTAATTATTACCATCTTCCTGCCGCAGACTACAATGAGCTCTATCTTAAAATAATCCATTTACTTATTCGGTTTCAGACCTCTGGCTGATCATACTAACAAGAGTAATCACCCTCTTTCTGCTCAAAGAAACTCAATATTCTGAAAACATGCCCAAAACTGAAACTGCTAAGTTAGAGCCTGTACCATTCCCAATGACTGAAGAATGGGAATGGCATAAAAAGCCTCCCTGACCCATTCTGTCAAAACTCTATTTCTGCAGATCACCAACACTATCAGAGGAAGTCTTGGAGCATCTTGGAGCAGACAGGAGCATCTGCAGTTGAAGGCCTGGTCTATAAGCATGATTTTGCAAAGGAATGTAGCAGCATCTATGTCATTTCTGATTCAGCAACTGCTATCCAGAGGTCCTCTCCAAACACCTTTACCTGGAATTCGGCCTTGAACAAAGCTGATACAACACATTAAAAATCATAATGATATTGTGATTGACAAAGTTGTATCCTGACTCACATGGATTCCTAGAGCAGTCTCAAAAAAAAAAAAAAAATGGCATAACAGGAAAAACAAAATAAAATTGACTAAGAGGATGTTTCAGAGACTTCATTAAAAATTAATAGAGATTTTTGTCTTTCAAAGTTTTATCATCTCTCAGACAGCAAAGAAAAGGATAAAGTTCTTTGCTCACTCATTTTGTCATGGAAAGAGAGAGCCAGATGATCAGCTGATACCAATTATAAATTATTGGTCAAGATTACAGAAGGAAATGAAATATGGGGGCCGACTGATCCAATTTCTAGCAGCACTGAACTGGAGCAGATGTAAGCATTGAGCTTTGCAACTCTTTCCTCCCACGTCTTTTTCTCCTCTGAATGGTAGCCCATGAAGGGAAAACTTGGCTCCTCAGTAAGTTCCTGTAATTCATCTAGGTTCCACAATAACAGCATATATTCCTTTGCGTTCTGACAGTGTGCAGAGACCACAAAAGTCCCCAGTGAACTCGGGGTGTTAACCTCCATTCCACTTTTCTCATCATATGCATATGGAGATGAATATTTACTGGCTGCTTGGAAGAATCAGTACAGAACATTTACTCGTGTCAAAAAAATGGGCAAAACCCTATACTGTGGAGCTGTCTTCCAGGGCTAATTTAATTTTTCAACACAAATGTTATAAGAAATCTCACTAATTTCCTCTATTTTTTTCTGATTGACTAGTCACCACTTTACACTACTATTTCACATTAGCTCACCATTTTCCCAGAACATCTAATACTAATCTTCCTGTGTAATACAAAGTCTGCTACAATTTTCTGTTCACTCAGCTACTTTCTTTGGACATGTAGAAAAGCCCTTCATATATCTGAGTCTATTTCTCTAGGTTTTCTATTCACTCTGAATATCTCCAGAGCTCTCAAAAAAGAGGAGTATTTGACCACCCTTTAAATTCATTTTAGGGCTTGTGCACAGTGAGGTTGTTGTAACTAGTGTATCATGATGAGTGGCATTTAATGCACAGCTAACAGCTATTTTACTTTAAAAAAATCAGGTTTTTACTTTAAAAAACCTACTTTGTTAGCTAAAATAAAACTATGAAATGAATGTGCAAAACTACTATGACAGAATCCAGAAATTTATTCTTTCACCTTTTAATTATATCAGGTTTTATCATTATATCTTTGTGTGACTTTTTATCCTTGTTTTTTTGCATTCGTGTGCTTTATCCTCTTCACTGACAAGTTTTTAATTTAAAAGTTGATTTGACTGTTCATTCACAACTGCATCTGCCGCAGCAATGAATCTTTCAGTTCTGCTGTCACCTGCCAATGTCATCACATAACAGTGGGGTGCAGTCAGATGGCAAACATACATATACACTGTAGATACAGGAAGACAGCAAATATATAAAAAGTAACCAAAGCAGTTTTTTACATGCTGAATCAAAAAGAAAGAAATGTTATGACACTGCAGTGACAGTGGGAGGGAAGAGAAGAAGATATGCCGGACACAGAAGATGACAGATATGCTGCTGTTTGCAGAGCAATGTGGAACTAATATAAAATCTGCTCTGCTGTTCCCACCCTGGCAGCCTGGCTGTCTGCACTGTACAGAACCACATCTCCAACAGTCTCTTGAGCGACTCTCACAGTCCAGAAATCAGGCTGGCATGCTGGAGACAAGATAGCTTAAAGCCATTCCCCTTCTAGACTGAGATGGAGTTACAGGTTTTATACAAGTATTTGGCTTGTCTTCTAAACACACCTTTGCTCTTCTATTAAAGAAACACTAGGGTGTATGTTAGGAAACTTCAGCCATGCTAATAAAAAAATGAGTTTCAGGTTACAGGTTTGGACTTCGAGTAGTCCATCAAAAAAACCCCAAAAAACCCAAATAAACAAACAAACAAAACCCCCTCCTCCCAAAAAAAGTGAGGAATCTTCTAATTCATAAAGCACCTTGTAATTAATAACACTACAGTGCTTCTCCTCATCTACACACAGCTGAATTTTAGATTTATCACAGGCACATTGCATGATTAAGAGATTCATTTGGCTCCAGGATGTTTGCACACCAGCTCCCTGTGGGTGCACAGGAGGCTGCACAGGAAGCAGGACTGTCCTGCTTCCCACAAATAAGTGGCTTCTTGAACTTCAGCCTGTACAGGCAGAGGATTAAAAACCAGTCATCACACAACTGTGCTTTACTTGTATAGCAATATGATTTTCCTCTGGACTACCCAATGTGATGTGCACCTTGGTTTTTAATACTTGAATTCTCTCTGAGTTAGAGAGTTTAGAATTCTCTAAATTCGACAGAATTGACTATATTCCCTAAAACTAGTTTATTTATTTATACCACTAACAATGGACTTTTGCCTAGGTTCCATAATGTTTACTCTCATGAGGCATATCTTCGAAATCTAATGAGCTGCTTATATAATTAAAGACTGTGTGTTCAGATATCTAGAAAATTCACATTGCTGCTTTCTACATTGTTTTAAAAGGCGTCAAAGTAGCTGAAATCAACCCAGAGGAAAATCTTTTCATGGCATATTGCAATGATGTACAATAGAGAATAGCCATAAGTACTATAATTATTTCAGGCAGAGATAGTTTATGTTACCATTAAGACAACTACCTAAACCTAAAGATGGGGGGTTAAAGCCCAAAAAATCTTCTGAATCTGCTCAAAACAAATGAAGTTACTTTAGTGAATGCTTATATATTTTGTGATTGTTTAATCACTTTTTCTTAATAAGGACAGCCTTGAGAAAATCCCACAAGTAAGGAAGCAATTACTGGTCTAAGTGTTTTTAGCCATATGGTGACCATCACCTAAAAAGCTTCTATTAAAAAAGTCTCACAGGTATGCTACTCAAAGGCTACAAAACCATCACTGGCAATATATTAAAAAATATTCTATGACATAGTTGCTAGGAAAAAAGTGCTTATTTTGTAAAAGGTAGGATAAGAGGGGAGGGGAGGGGAGGGGAGGGGAGGGGAGGGGAGGAGGAGGAGAGAGATTTGAATTGGAAGGGACCTAAAATGATCATTTCATCCAGCTGCTCAACCACCAAAATTTAAAGCATGTTATTAAAGGCATGTCCAAATGACTCTGGAAGGCTGACAGTCACTGCAAAGCTTAGGGCATCAACTCCTCTCTAGGAAGCCTGTTCCAGAGTTTAACCACCTTCTTGGTAAAGGAAAGCTTCTTAATGTCTAGTCTAAATCTCCCTCGATGGATGCAGCTTTGAACTATTCCCAGAATTTCTTCATGGGCTACTACAGCATGCCCAATACACAGCATTGTTTGCTAACAGGGAATCAGAGGGAGCACACTGAAATAACTACACACAGCAACACTGGAACAAAAGTCAACATTGGAATAAAATCCAATATAAGTTAGACCGGTTTAAAAATAGGTTTAAATTGTTTCTATTTCACTATTTAATATGGACTAAAAGATTTCAGTTGACACAGTGTTGGTGAAAAAAAGCTACTTCTGTTTTCTTCATATATTTTTAAACAATGTTTTTTTCTTTGCAAATATAACTCAGTTTTTATTTTGGCTTTCTTTGTACTCAGACTTTTATTTCAAAGCCTTGCTTTTTGTCAGAGCAGCGAAGAAAACTCAATTTAAGATAGAACCTCAGGCATGCAGAATATATCAAATAAAACTGAAAACACATTTCTTCCCCATTTCCTACACTATAAACAAGACAAATACTTCAGCACACACATGCACAAATTCCACAGTCCTGGCCACCACGAAGTAACAAAAAGAGAGACGCTTTGAGAATTAAATTAGAGCAACCTCAGTCCCCCTGTCTTCCCAGGACTCAGCACCCTGTGCTGCCCTTTGCCTGGACACAAGTGCACGCATGTGGCAAGCTCCACCACCTGCTGTTCATCTTGTGCTGCACCACGAGAAAAGAAGTGCAGTGTTGCAGCTGGAAGGACATGAATAAGCCTTTCTGATGTAGTCCTCTGCCTCCAGATCCCCCCCTATCACTTAGGTTTGGCAGCTTGGGGCTGAAGCTGAGGTAACCAGTATCATGTTTGGCCCAGATGAGAAAGGTGTGGAGGGTTCACAGTTGGTGCAGCACCCCTTGTCATGCCTTCTGCATCACCAGTGTTCCTGGAGCTGTAACCTTTGGGGCTCTTTGAACCTTAACCCTAAAAACCCTAACAGCAGTTTAGGGCTGAGGAGGCCCTCAGTGACATGTCTGTCCAGGCAGAGAAATGATCAAATAGGGATACCACCCAGAAGACAACACTTCTGCTACAAGCAAGAAACTGCTCTTTCATTCACAGCCTCCCAAGGGAAGGGTGTGGAACTGGTTCTGTCTCTCAGCTCTTTATGATACATTTATCTGCCATATTTTTCAAACAGCACATGCAACTGTAGAATATTTAAAACTGAAGAATAAATTCACATTCATTAACTCCTACAAAAGTGATGGGTATCATACATTAAGAATAGAAAGTATAAACAAGTCATCAATTAATCTAATTTCTCCAATTTGAAGCAACTCAAGGATGGCATGCTGTGGAAGAGAACCCTGCCAAAGTAAATGGGCATGTTTGGACACTGAAAAATTCAGCACCTGCTTAAGTGCTTTGTGGGACAGGAGACCAAAACAACTATACAGACTAATACAGCTATTTTTTTCCAAACTAGTGAAAGATGTCCCACATTCCTTTGATTGCACCACGGCACCCATTTTTCTTTGTCGTCTCAAATTATTCAATATTTGTGAAATGAATTCAAACTGCACTGTTGCTTTTAAAATAACCTCTCAAGGATCAGACCATACAGCCTCATGCAGCCCCTGGCTGAGGCAATGCTCCCCAAATTATGTCAATGGGAGCCTTGCCCAAGAAAAGACTATAGGATTCAGCTGTATATAAAGAAAGCATGGCATCAGGAAAAGACTTTTTATTTCAAGCATTCTTTACACTAAAACACAGAAGAGTGTGAGGAGGAGAAGAGGGGGATGTCACTTTGGAAAACCATATGGTACTTTGATTTCCAAGCCAGAACTGTGCATACTAAATGTTTATAGAATCTAGTGATATTCTCTTCTTTCTGTTTATTCCTGTCACCAAGAGAAACTTTGGCCAAGCACCAATCAAATATCCAAGCAAGCATTGGGAAGGAGGGAGAACAGCTCTCCAGTAGGCTGGTCATTAGCTACCTAAACCTGGAAGGGAAGGAGGGGCTTGGGAAATGTCTCTGATGCATCTGGATTCCAGCGCTCACTGCACGCCACGAGTGGTTTTGGAAATTGAGTTCTCAGTCTCTGCAAGGGGTAAGGAAGATACACACAGTACTTCTGGCTAGACTGAGCAGGGGCATGTGTGGAGCAGCTGCAAAAGCAGACATCCATCTGCTATCAGAGACCAGTGTAGGAACAAAAATGCATCTCTAGCGATGACAGCTAACTTGCTCCTGGCGTCTCCCGGGTTAGATGTGTCTCCCTACCTGTGGCAAGCAAGGCTGCTGCATTTACTTTGCTGCAAATGAAAACAATGCAGAGTGTCCTCCTTACCACCCTGGTGCTTAGGAGAGTAGTTGAAAAAGCTACTGAGGTACATGGAAGATCTGAAATCTATCTTAATAGGAGACGATCTTCATATCCAAGTTCTAGCCTTGATACAGAAATCTTCAGGTCTTTTTCTTTCTCTTTGGGAGTCTTGTTCCCTTTCCTGCTCTTACCTACTTGCCCTTTCCTTTCAGTGTGAGAGCTAGCGATGTCCAACTACCCTTTCATTCTTCAGGAACAGTAAAAGGACTAAAAAAAGTGTGATAAGCCCACAACTCCATACACAGTATTTCACTAACAGGAGCAGCTTTCACTACCAGTCACCCCCAGAATCTGGAATGCTGCTGGGGCACTTTCTACATAGATGTTGCTGCTGTACTAAGTATGGTGCATTACAGAGAGGTCTTATTAGCATTACATGGGGTGGGAGTCACCTACTTTTGCATATATAAAAATATATGCAACTCCTAATTAATAGTAAGTTTTTGCATACTGTGAAAATAACAATTTTAGAATCAGGTTGAAGCTATCAACCAAGAAAAAGTTGTATCTTTGATATGGAAAACTCATTTTTATAAAGATAATTTCTATAAAATTGGTGCTCAAAAGTTCTCTATCATTGAAACAACTACTTATTATGAAAAACATACTTATTGAAGGCTGCCAAAAGTTTAATAACCAGACATCTGTTATTCTTCAAATATACATTTTCTAAAACATTTGATATTTACTTCACATGTAATAACAGTTATTAAATCTTTCTTAAGTCTGTTTTTTGGAACCATGATGTAAAGCATTACACACATAGGAGAAGCATCATGGGAACAAATGCAAAAAAAAGGGAGTAGAAGTGTTGTTACTAGCTCAGTAACGTACTAGTCACATTACAAACTACAAGTCAGAGAAGTATAGTAAGAGGAGTATTAGAAGTCTGCAAACCCTGCAGGACAATAAATTTTAAGAGGTCCAACATAATTCATTTAAAGTTTTAAAATTGTTAGATAATTTATAGGTCAACAAAGATGTAAAAAAAGAAGACATTCCTGTAATCACTCCTGAATCTATTAAACAAGGACATAAATTTCATCATCTGGTAGTTCAAATTAGAGAAATTTAGGTGTTTTAAAAAGGCCTTCTTTCAGTTTTAATTTTCTGCAGTGTGGCAACATTTCCCCAGCAATATTTCCCCAGTGCTGGTGGTGGCTCTTTGCAGGCTCTGCACTTCAAGCCTCACTCCAACCATGAGCTGGAAAGACACTACTGACTGCATTACAGGAGAAGACCAGCTCTCTGACTGAACTGATCCTCTTTCCTTTCGAATTTTAACAGGCTTTGTGCATTAAGCTCTCTTTAATTGCCAGAGTAGCCAGGAAACAAGCACAGTCACTGTTAACTCTTCATAACTACTCCACTTGAGATTTTGAGAGAGTCTCCCAGCAACAGGACACAAGGAAATGGCTTCAAGCTGTGCCAGCTGAGGTTCAAGTTGGACATCAGGAAGAATTTCTTCACAGAAAGGGCGGTTAAGCACTGGAACAGGCTGCCCAGGGAAGCTGTGGAGTCACCATCCCTAGAAGTGTTCAAGAAACAACTGGATGTGGCACTTAATGCTATGCTGACAAGGTGGTGTTTGCTTAAAGGATGGACTCTATGATCTAGGAGGTCTTTTTCAACCTTCTTGATTCCATGATCCTATGATTTTCACTAGGTCCTAAATGTGACTGGAAAAATCTTAAGCCATTGAGGTGAACAGTATCTTCTAAAAATTTTTTTTAGTCATGTTTGGAACATAGTACAAGAGAGCTGACTGCTTTCCAGACATTTTTATGCATATGTGGGTGCCATTGTAATATGCACCAAAAATGAATCATAATCCCCAGGTTAACAGTTGCAAAAAAGTTATCTTATTTATTCATAAGTCTACTTGCTTTGGCTTACTAAAGATTTTTTAAAAAAACCATTAAGGTGACAGCTTGCTTGACATGAAAGTATCACACGTGCTCAGCATTTTAGATCATAGGACAGCACAATAGAAAACAATATTTTTCCTAAATCTCAAAATTGATCCTTAATGTTCTTCAGAAAATACAGCCAGGAACTGCAATCTAGATCATGCTGGAAAAAGGTGGTGACTACCATAGTATGTTACAATTAGCTTATTTGTAATGTCTCAAAAGACAATCAATAAAATAAAGACCTTCATTTATATCTATCAAACCCACATATACTCCTTTTAATTGAAAAGCTCTTAACTCCAGTCATTTCCTGGATATAAAGCTACTTTACTCGAGCTCCAGCATTTTTAATTTCCCTTGCAATGAAAAGCAGCATCCTCAGCTCACAAGTAATGCTTACATAAAAGCCTTGCAGTCAGATCTCTTGGTGCCACAATGTTTTTCAGGATATGAAGACAAGAGTAATGTAAACACTCTACTATTACAGAATAAACACCATGTAGCCACAAAGCAGTGAAGACATCACCTGTAAATTATATGGGATTAATTTCCTGCAATGTAAACTGTCTGTCTATATATCCTGTTCCTCAACCCACTCTAAAACACTTTGCTGAGAACAATTTATATGGACCTTCCAGTTGTAAAGTAAAGATAATTCCTCCTTAGGGAATTACTTTGTGTCTCTCCTTTTCTGTATCTAAAAATGTTGCTACCTCTCCCCTGAATGAGAATGTCCTTGCTCAAAAAACACATTTAAATGCTATCGATATTTCACAGCTGACCAAGGTGTGCCTAAGTCAAAAGCTTGCAGGGAATAGAATTTTAAATAGCCTCTGCTGTTTCTTTCCCTTGAGTTTACATAAATAACACAAGAACAGCTCTATGGGATCAGATGTAACATAGATGTAGCCCACTAACTTCTCTCTGTCGGTGGCCAGAAACAGATTACTACTGAAGAGAATAAGATTAGGGAAAGGATGTAGTAATATATCCCCAGAATAACCTCTCAGCTTTGAGAGATCTGCAGATCTGGGATTTCTACTTCTCTGACTACAAAGTTAAGTGAGAATCCAGCATCCAGGTACTACGCACAATAATGTGTTTCCTTTGGAAATTATTCTTTGAGATACAAAAAATGATCTTAAGCAATAACAGATATGATATTAAGCAAATACTGCTATAAAGGAGTTAACAGTGAGCTTCACATATATTTTACTCATTAACCTTTTAGTCAACTAATTTGAGAAGCTGGCTGCCCCACACCCTGTGTTACAGGCCAGGCTGGATGTGTCTCTGAACAACCCATGGCAGGAGGTTAGGAATTAGATGATCTTTAGGGTACCTCCAAACAAGCCATTCTAGGATTCTGTGATATATTCCTGCCATAAAAAAACCTTGTGTTAAAAATACAGGTAAGATAATGAATATTACTATTTTAAAAACTGCAAATCTTAATTATTATATCTGTATGAAGGACTTCATTTTCCTTTTTTTTTCTCCTTGCTGGTTCCCTGAAAAAAGCTGGTAAGAGAACACATTTTATTCTACAACTATGGTAAGCAAAGTACATTCAGATCTTCACCTCATCTGTGCCAATGTTCTGCTTCAGATAGAGTTACCCCAGGGTGACAATCAATCTCTCAGGGTGCAGAAGTGCCATTTTAAGGCCTTTCTGCTTTTCAAACTAGAGTGGCAATAATGGGATCTGCACAGAAATCCCTTCTTACATATTTGCCTCATCTCAGGAAGGCTTCTCAGCCATAATTTAGTCATTTAGGAATTCTCCATCTTTCATGTGGTACACAGCTAGTATGGATTCTCCTTCTTGTTTTGAAATACCTCACAAGATGAAAATTGCCACCACAGAACTCCTAATGAACTCAGCTAAAAAGACACAGACTCTTTTCCATTCTAACTTTCAAAACACAGACACAGAGTATCAATTCTTCCTAGAACATCTTAAAACTTTTTTTTTTTTTTTTAATTCTGACAGAAACAAGCAGCACCAACTGGTGCTGCTTCATAATCTGGGTGATGAAAGAATCAATAGTTTATTGTAGCGCCCTGAAGACATCTGTGGTATCATGCTGAATGAAATGCTCATCAGGAACCAAACTGGATGTAACTTGGAAAAAAAACGCCAACTAGTTAAAAGAAAACCAACTTTGAGGACAGCATTATAGCATTTGGATATTTCAACAATATCCAAAACTTAAAGGAGAGAGCAGATTATTCAGATTACCATTTGTAGAAGAATAAAAATGACATTAAGCATCTGAATTCTTTACTTTATATCACTGTTTAGTGGACTTGGCCTAGTTTAATTTACAAGACAGACATGTGTTTCTGGTATGATGACCTTGTGGCTAAGTTTGTCTGCAAGAAGTTCTTGCACTTGAGGAATGCTGCATATTGAATTTTCCTCTGATGCTGAACAGCTCTCTGCCAGCTTTGCTCCTCTTTTGACTTCATTTACTTTTGTCAACTCATATGTCAGAGATTAGAGTTTCATGGAAAAAAAACCATGAGTGAGAGCAATATTTTCATTCATAAGTAAGACTTGTGGCCAAAAGGTGTGTCCTTTTTTTAATACTAGCATGCTATATAGTCACTAGCAAACAACATGATGAGCCAAGTTCATATGATGAATAAATTGCTTCAGATTGACTGGGGAAAGAACAGAGAATGCAAACAGAAAAGCTGAACACATATGTGCATGACACAGCATGACTTCCACTCTGAATTTGAGGTCAATCAAGTAAAATAAATAACTGCAAATTTGCCTGTGCAGTTTTTCTTCCTTAACTTTTTTGAACTGGTAAGGAAAGAAATTTATGGCTTACCTTTCAAAACCAATCTGCCGTAATGTTTTCTCCCATGTCGAACCTGCACAAAGAGGAGAAAAAACAAACACCCTCAGTGAAGAACCTTTTTTGTATGAACACTCTTTTCCTTTCCTTGTGCAGCTGGGATCTGTGTATTAAGGAGATTTTTCCACCCCTGCAGAAATACTTGTAAATAACATGTGTTTCCCCCTGAACTGTTGAGAGAGGCTACCACCAGGTGACACAACAGTGAGAGGAGTATCAGCCTATACAACTTCACATTGCAGAGCAGCTACAGTTCACTGCAATTCCAAGGGTGGTCTCCTCTGCTAGAGCAATGTGATCTGGCAGCACTGAGCTGGCATCTCACATCGCACACTCTTCACATTTCAGCTTTTCACTTTACTGTAGTGTTCGCCTGATTCTTGCTGAAAGCTTTACATCTCCTTCTGAAATCCAGCCCTTTTATTTTTAAGCAAAAGCATGAACATGTATTCCTTCTTTATTGTTTAACCCTTTGTATTCATACGAACAGCTGCAAAGGACTCTTTCTCAAGATCAAGTACTCAGCCCCACAAACTACTCAAATGTGCAGACTCATCCCAAGAATTGCCCTCAGTATTTCTGATGCTCTTAATACAAATTTTACCAATATTTTCTCCAAAATAACCCCCACACACACTGCAAGTACTAGGTGTTCAGTTTTCTGCTCTTGGCAGTTGTTTTGCTTTTTACCAGTCTTTTTTTATTCAACTATTATGAGGTCATTATAAACACAGGCTACTAAGAGCACAAATAAGTCATGCAGGTCTGCTTGGCAAATGTGTAGGAGGACATGAAGCTGCATCATAGTTTGCTCTCTGTCCTTTTATGCTCCTGTGGGAAATACAACAGGACTGCATGCTATGTAAGCAACTACAGTTCTTTTTGAGTGATTCATCTCCATCATTCACTGAATTCTCAAAATCAGAGAAGTGACAATAATTCCTGTTGCTGATGCATTCCATCACCTAGAGGGAAATATAAATTAGGAACAAAAAGATTCCCTGTGAGAGACACTAAGCAGAAGTTTTAATTGCCCCCATTCTGTGCAAAGCAGGCAGGGATTTCAGGTCCATGTCCAGCAAAACATACAGCAGAAAGAGACTTCAAAAGCAAGGTGGGGAATGTTCTACCTTCACTATATGGGGAAAAAAAAGAAGTAAAATTCTGTTCTGAAATAACTGAGCAATGTTGATTGTTCAATGAGTAGTAAGATTTTCTACTATGGCACCTGTATTTACCTGAAGTGGGGCAAGACTTCTGCCTGCAAAACTACATAAGTCAATACCTCTCATCACACTGAGTTAATATTTTATGAAAAGTAGTCATCTAAAGACATCTCTAAAGCAGGATAAGAAATACTCTCACACATTTATTTCAAATAAATGTGAAAAATGAAAATAATGTCTGGCACAATGAGCCATGAATGACTGAGATAAATAAAGACCTGCTCCATTATTGTATCCCCCAAACCTATTACCTTCTGCTCATCTCTGGAGTGTAACTGGTTTCACACAGCATCTATAAATCAAGTCATTGTTAAAAAGATAACTATGCCACTCCACAGGTAAGTGCAGGGCAGACACAAGCAATTCTCCATCTATTTTATGGAATACTACTGGCTCTTGAAGAATAGCCAATGGTTTTTGAACTCTGAAGATTTGAAGAGTGTTGAAGAAAAGAAATCTCAACAGCACTTCCTAAAGCAAAGACCAGTACCGGCATCTTTAGTCTGAGTTTCTATGCCTTCCACTGTTATGTATAATTGTGTATGAATTTTTCACCCCATGATTGGCTACACTTCATTTGTAATGTATAGAGAGAGTCCTACTGAAGAGAGATGGGGGGGAGAGAAAGAGAGAGAAAGGAAAAAAGCTATAGAAGAAAGGGAATTGGGTCTCCACTGGTTTAAAATAATCTTTTGGCTGCAGCTGGCCACCAGAATACTCTTTGAAATGCATTTGACTCCTCTGAAGCAAAGCCTGCCAAGAACACAACTAACATTTCATATTAAAAAACCAAATCTTTTTTATGGGGTCTTATTTTAAAATGTTTATGATCTAAACATTGTGTTTTAAGACTTGCCAATTCCATTCACAATAGTATCAACTTCTACACCACACTTAGAGCCAAAAGTAAATACCCTGAGGTAACAGAAGCACTAAAAAGAATAGGGCTATTAAAAGTCTAAAAAACCTATTATTTGATTTAAACCTTGCCCGTTGCTTCCAAAACATGAAACCGGATTTAAGTCATGTAATTCTCATTAAAATCTAAAAAGGAGTTAATCAAGAATTAAAGACTTGCTCCTGCTCCCAAGGAAATCAATAGGAATTTGGCTATTCAATTCAGTCTTTCTCTCTGCTGGGACTTGGGAAAATATTCACCTGTTGACTTGCTGAATCAATCAACTACTACACTTGAGTCACTAAGTTAAGGTGGCTTCCCTTTGCTTTCTCTTTTTTTTTACCACCACAACAAAAATACCATAACTGTTTATAAGAATGCCTTAATCTGGTACCCACATAATTAAGCTTTTTCTCCCAAATATTTGCTCCAGAGTACCCAAACATTCTCATTTATTCCAAAAATTCTGTTCCACATTAACAGCTCCAGCTTTAAATTTCTTCAAAGAGATGAAGCATAATGCACTTCCAGAATTTCTGCTCACATTTAATAGGAACAATGGTAACATGCATACCATGTTCATATATGCACTCAGTGAAATCCTAGCATAAGAATGAGAATACAAGAATATGAGATTTAATAAGATAAAATCCAGAACATCTTCCTTGAGTGATAAGTTGCCTTCTTTGACAAGGAGGCTTTCATTCACATGGCAGTTGTCATATTTAGTTTACAACTCTCTTACTATGAACTTTTTATGGATGAGAGGACTCCCACACCAGCACTAGGTTGTTTGCCTTCACAAAACATGAAGGTGCCTTGCTGCTGAAGTGTGATGGTAAGCATAGGGAAAACATACGCTAACATATTTACAGGATCACAGAATCACGGAATTCCAGGTCAGAAAGGACCTCAAGAATCATCTGGCCGCAAAAGCATAGGCTAGACAAGATGCTCCAGCACCCTGACTAGCTGCATGTTAAAAGGGGCCAGTGTTGGGGAAGAATACTGGGTAAGTGATTTTCATCCTTTCATGGAGGTTGCACAGCTGTTCACCCTGAGCTCTATCATGCCCCATCTGCCACTGCTGCAGATCTGCAGCTGTTGAGGGAGAAGTCTGACATGCATTGTAATTGAAACTCATGCCTCCTATGCCATTCCCATATGCATGAAGGTCCCTGTGGATCCTGCAGTCTCCATGACTCTCTGCAGTGATAACCAACAGCTTGGTTATCACTCTGCCTTTCTCCAGAGTTAGTGGCTGCTTTAAGAACTACATGCCTCTGCCTGACTGCTCTTGAGTCTGTCTAACAGTAAGAATAATAATTCTTGCATTCTTTTCTCACTGTGATCTGGCTTAAGGACCAGAGGGGGAAAAAACTGGAAAAAAAAACTTAACTGAACCAAAAGACAATGTTTGACATTTTTCAGTAAGCATTAAGTGAGCCTGTCAAAGTTCAAGTATACAATAAGAATTACATGAAGATCTCCAAAGACTGGACTTGGATAAAATGTCTGTTAATTCCGTCAATCCAAAGTTAAAAATGTTTTTTTGGAGCCTGTCAGTGGGGGATCACAGAGAGTCGCCCACAACCTGAAGGAACAAGCAAGGTACCAGACATACCCCACCATATTTAGCCCATGAGTAACATGTAGGTGTGACGTACATTAACCTGTTACGATACTTCAGAAACAGGCAGATAATCTTGGAATAGTAACTTCAGTGATCTTTATCCTAACATTTTAAAGGAAAAGGATTTCTGAAGAACAGCTGAATTTGTAATGATTAGAGTATTCCTATCAGTTTCAAAACTTTGATCTTAAGCCTGTGACACTTAGTATTTTCAAAACCCTTTCACATATTCAAGAGATACAAAAGAGAGGTATAGAATAATCCAGAAATAGAAAGAAACAGTTTGCTAAACCTTTCCACTTTTCTCAACTCTGCTTCCCAAACAACAGAGAACAGAGCAGAAGTTTTCAGAGTTCAGCCCAGCCAGACTAGTTGGGGGACCTGAGTTTCTTGAATGCACATCTTAAAGCTCTCAAAAAATTGGATGAACACTGCTACAGCTTCTTTTTCAGTAGAGACACACATACTATATTAACCACTTGAGGGTTTGCAGTCTATTTTCAATGGATTGGGAAACATTGCTCTGCTGTATACATCCTTATCACCTCAGTACTTACAAACAAGTAACTAACAAGTGTTACCATTACTAATGAACTGAAATGTTTCCAACTGCAATTGATAAAAACTGCCATATTTGGAACATATTTGTTTCAGCAGCTTCATATATTAAAAACAGCCTCTGCAGTTGCTTGTTCCTAATAGCAAGCTTCTATCTTCTTCCAAACAAAAACTAAAACAAAAACCTATTTTTTTTCAGAAATCCTATATTTTTGCTGTTTAATAAATATAAAACCACAGGTTTTATGAAACCAAATGGAGTTTTGACTAGAGAAATGTAGGTGTCATAGGGAAGAACTTTTTCTTACTTGCTGCACAGTACCATAGAGGTACTGTTAATATTTACTGACCTGTACATTGGCTATCCAATAGTTAGTCACATGCAACATGACTCTTACAGAAATAATCATTTCTCTCATGTGAAGGGCATGAAACAATGCTACCTTGGCATTTGGCATCCATCTGTCTGTTTTGGGAAATAAAGCTCTCCTATACTTCCTCTTCTCTTGATTCAAATTACTTGGCCTTAACCCTGCACTCATCACTTTGTAATTTTATCACCAGTCTATAATCTGGCATAATGAAAACACTTTTTTTTAGCGTGAGATCTCCTAGTATGACATATTACTACTCTGCTGTGTTCATGCTGGTGTTTTAATTCAGAACTAGGGAGTATTTCTTGGGCAAATCTCTTGCCATGCTTTGGTTTGCACTACAGAGCCACCTCCAAGTGGATTCCTTTCACGTGAAAACTAAAGAGCAGCCCAAGGACCCAACTGCTGTGTTTCAGCCACCAGATGTTTTTCTGTCTGCATGACCACAGCACTCAAATCCACACCCAAAACACATCAAAACATGACAGCCAAGGACTCAGCACCAAATGCTTCACCCCTATCACACCATATTGCTTGCTGAAACAGATGCAGCTCACTCCACCACTCCCTGTGCCTGTCCCAGAGTGCTCCCATAAAAACTTCCCAGTTACAGTCACCCTTGAGAGATGAAGGGGCAGGTCAGGGTCCTCACCCTTAAGATTGTTTTCTGGGTTGTATCTCATCCACTGCAGTGAGCAGGAGCCTTTCTACTGCTCTGATGTACAAACAGAGTAGGACTGGATGTTAAGCACTGTCACACTCCCTATAAAGCCCCAGGGAGGCAAATGTGTAAGGCAAGACAGCAGATTATTAAATTTTTAAAGCAACTCAAGGAGAAGAAGTAAGGGAAAATCTGGGCTGCTACAGTTTGCTGTGCATGCTGAATAGACTAAAACCACCAGTAAAATAGAAGCTTAGGGCCAGTGGTCCAGGATTCTGTCTAGATGAAGAAAGTGATTGCTGACTACATACCAGGAAAGAGTCATATCAAGAAGAAAGATCAGATGTTGCAAGTCTTTACTTGCCTTCCACTCATACCAGCTTTCAACAGATTTTTTTACTGAATAAAGAGCACAGATTTGATCCCTTCACAATAATGTCATGGGAAAGATTTACTGTGTATTTTCTCCTCTGAGGAAAATAATAAATTACTATCGTGAGATACAAAAATTGCTTTCCAATAAAAAAGAAATTTTGACTCATTCCATGTTAACCGGAAAAATAATCATCATCAAAAATGCTAGTTCTTCTCTAAGGAGATGTTAATGAGTGGGAACTTTAACTAATAAAATGAGAAGAGGAGGAATATAGAGCAAAGTGCAATAGTACTGACACAACGTTTGTGTGCACACATATGCATATTGCTTTAAGGTGAGCATTAAGAAGGCAACAGCTGTGGTAAAGTGATTATCAGCTGTATGTGAACAGTCACCTCCTCCAGCCTGTGGCTTCCCTTGGAGCTCTGGGGGTCCAGGTATTTGTCAGCAGAGCTCTCAAAGAGAAGTAGAGACCCTAAAAGCAGCTGCTGCACAGGCCTAATCCATATTCTGTTTTCTTTTCAGTACCTTGATAAGCACTTTGAGGTGAGAGATTGCAGAAGCATTGTTTTTTGAAACTGGCCATGTGACTCAAGATAGACAACACCATGTGAAACACCCCTTAGTGTACCTGGGATGTAATTGATCCAGCATCTTGCTGGAGGCAGGGGCAGATCCCAGCTCAATTTGCTTGACGGTAAAACCTATGTCTCTAAGCCTGATGCAAAGTCGATAGAAATAACTGGAAAGACTTGCATTGAGTTAATGGGCTTTGATACTTTGCTGAAATAAATAGCAATGAGGCACAGTAAAAAAACAAAATCAGTTTCTGTATGTGAAGATGAACTGATAATTGAACAGCAAGTTAAGAGATGTGTGGAAAAAATAATGACTTGGAGAAAGAAAATGTGGGAAAGTACTTTCTGCATTTTTTTCTCCTATGACAATTTTTTTTTAAACTATATACGGGTAACAAAACAAATTTAAATTGGCTGAATTGCTTCATACGTATTTTTTAATCAGCTTTCTCACAAGGATGACAAGTTCCATAATTTTTTAAGAATCATGACTTCTTTTATCTGCTTAGATACATCAGAAACACTTGCAGGCAATCTTGCCCTGCAATGCACACAGGCTTTAAACCACTCTTATTTTAACCTCATTTAATTTCAAATTTATTTTCTCAATGAGGCAGCAAAACAGCAAAACCCAAAGCACTAGAATATCCTTGGGGAATGTATTCCAGATGAAACCTGAGACAGCTAGCTAATGGAAGGGACTTTTTTGCTTTTGTCTAATTTTTTTTTTTTTTTTTTTTTCTGTAATGGTTGGTTAGTGGATTTTAACCCAAATTTCCAAGGATACCTCAGATTTGAATTCATTTTGCCATCTTATAATTTCCTTTCTGAAATAGAACCAACCCCCTTTCCCCATCACTGCAGACCACTTCAAAAATGGATGAGGAAAAGGAAATGATGTGCAGAGCAGAACATTGCAGGTTACCAGCACAGAATCCCACTAAGGGAATAAAGGGTAAAAAGTCAGATGGTCCTCAGATATGGTCAATTTTTTTTATTCTTCTCTAGAGCAGAAAACAGTGTCAGGGCTCTGGAGAGCAGCCTGGAAGGAAGGCTGCTTTTCCTGCTGCCATGGGGGATTGCCAGCCTTGAGCCAGAGAGTCACAGAGTTTAAGAGGATCAAAATTCACTCCAAACCTTCTGAAAAGGACAAATAATAATTTAATGAGTTGTTTTTCAAATATGGAAGACTGGCTTTGCTTTTGTTTTCAAAGTAAAAAAACCCTTATATTAAGTTTTATTTTTCATAAGCCTGAAGAAAATAAGATTTTTCTCCATTTTTATTGGCAGAAAAAGTCTCTCGTCTCCTATCCCAAGCAACAGTGCTTTGTCTGCTAAAGAGTACCTTAGAGGCAAGGTCTTAACTTCAGAGTGTAAGTGATGGGCATCCTTCCAACTTCTAGAGCCACCCTCTGCTTAACTTTTATTGTAACATAATATACTGTTATGAATAATAATGTCGACCTAGTTTCCTGCAGCGTTGAATGTGTGCAGCGTACCAGCACACGGAATTTGCTTTTCATTGCCTCATTTTCTCTTTTTGTCTCATCTGAAGGAAGGGAAGAGGGCACACATTTCTTCTTGGATTTTAAGCATAGACACACAGGAAGGGGGAAATAAGTGTGTCTGCAGTAGCACATCTATATACAAGAAATTATGGATGACATAAGGAAGAATAGGAAAGTAGGAAATCTTGCATAGGAACAGGAGGGACATTATGACAATAAACCCCAGCATTGCAGCGGTGGCATCTTCGACTCCACTAGCATACTCCACACCATGTAAACCATGCTTTTTCTCTGAAATTGCTTTCTGGTTTTTATAACTTTCTTTTTTTTTTCTAAAGATACTAAAGAACCATTTCATTCACATTATTGCCCTCAGAGATTAAGGAAATTTTCGCATAGTATGATGACAGCAATTTGTTGCTGTTAGGCATAAGATCCAGTCCACACTCACAGCTTTCAGAAAACAAAAACAAAAAAAAACCCAAAATAGAATCCACCCAAAAAAATTGTTTCAGTTACTCAAATGACACAAAGATTTGAAGTGCTGTGTGAAGGATGACATCCACAATAAACTTCAGGAAATAGGCTTGACATGTGTACAAACTTAGCACATCATCTTCCACAAAAGCAGAAAGCAGCACTCTTAAACCCTCCTTCTGTCTACATGCCATTAAGAGAAGGCAGCAGTGCCTGTATCAGGCAGCAAGACATTAAGGGCATGGAAGCTGGCTGACTCCCAGAAATCCCTTTAGAGAAGAAATCTGGATGCAGAAGGATGTGCTCCTCTGGGTAGTAGCGTTAAGCAGGCACACAGACGCAAATAACCAGGATAGGACAACAATAGCAACAGGTGTTATATTTCCTCCCTAGAAAACATGAAGATGCCTTATGTAGTTAGGCTGATAAGTATAAACATACAAGCACTGAACAAAGGGTGTCTTTTGGTTTAATTTTCTTTCTCTTTGTAAAGCTTACAATTCTGCGATTTCACTCAAATTTTCACAAAGCTCTTGTCTGGGAGATCAGAAAGAGCAAAGCCCTTCAGCTTGCCAGTTCCCATTCCTCTCATTCAAGAGAGAATTGACTGTGCAGCTACAAGGATGCTCAGAGAAAGCAAAACTGGCATAAGAACTGGGGAAAAAAGAAGGCAGAAGTGCCAGTCACAGATGCAGCCAAATTCTTTGCTTCTATACATGGGTGTTTTTAAAACACTGCTGCTACTCACGGAGAGAAGTCCATACAGACAAGGGGGTGGTGAGGAGGAGTTTGAACAACTCAAACTGATGAGACACACCAACAGCAGAGAGACTCCCCACCCACCCACACCTCTCCTTTCCAACTCACAAGCACACTGCTTTCAGCACCCCCTGCCAAGCCAGGAGAGACGCGAGTCACGCACTTTGCCACCTGCAATCTGCTCCCCTGCACGCTGGAACATCTGCTGGATTTCACCAGCACTGGCTGAGAACAAGAGCCACTGGTGTGTATTACTGATCTGTGCTTTGATCATGACCTGTGGAACAGCAACAGTGAAACCACTAGAAGTACCCAGCCAGGTTTCACAGGGATCCAGTTCTATGTGATTGCTTTTAGTTTCATCTATTACAGACTGCAGGATTACATTCAGCATACTAGGAGATCATTTCCCAACACTTAATTAGTATGCCACAAATAGCATGAGCACTATCAACAAATTAAAGAAATCACTGGGTTGCCTAATAATTTCCATTTTCAAAAGCACTCCCTGCTTTTTATCTGTGTGCTTTAAACAGTTTACAAATAGTTTGCTCTTTCTACAGTTACAGACTTAATTAGGAGTATTAAGAGTAATTTCTCCCATTTAGTTTGCTTGGCTAAGTCTAAGCCAAACAAAATCAATAAAAGCAGTGAAACCTTTGCCATTCTCACATGCTATTATATGATAAGAGTATTCTCACACTTACTTCAAGTGTGGTTACTTTGTACTCACTGGAATGTGTTTGAGTGCTTCATTAGGGTATTAAGCGAGTCATACCTTTTGAGTGAATACTGAAAAGAATGATGAGCAGTAACGATTTTCTACTCAGCAGGGACTTTCATTTTACAGAAACCATGGGCTATTTAGATGTGTGATTCTCAAAAGCATTCTTAAATCATGTGTTTTATTTATTCACATGCTGCTTCATTAGAAGCGATATTACATCAGGCCTAATAGAAAAGGGACAAACACTTCTTCGTTTGCTTCTTTTCAAAGATGCACGGCCAACAACAGCAACACTTCAAAGCTGCCGCCAGTTTGCAATTTTTTCCAATCCAAGCAGGCCTGAAGAACTGAAAGGTCCCACAGTGGGATTAGCATATCAAGTGATGGAACACAGGTGCAGTATCAGAGAATAAGCAGTTTATAAAGCATGTCCAAGGGTGTTTTAAAAACTCATTGGAAACATTCTTGTTCTGCTCAAAAAAATATACAACAAAAATGCTACAGTTCAAGAAAACTTGTCTAAAGGATATTGGCACGCTTTCGAAACTGTCTCACTCCAAACTTCTCTCTGCATCAGTTTTAGAAAATTAATACCTTGAATATACAAATCTGGGCATCATGGCAACATTTTCCACAAAGCATAAATGCTATTAAAATTTCTTGTCTTTCCCAGCTGAAATGCATTGAGTATTTTTATGCAGTTGCAAATGCGAGCTATTCACAGCATTGGGGGACACTGAACTTGTTACATTCTGAAATTAAAACAAAGACACAAAGGAGAGAAAAAATATATTTGATAGAAAAATGGGCTGGAAAGTATAAAAGAGATAGATTTCTAACAAAGAACAAGCCATACACAAAAACATTAACTTCTATTGAAAACAGATGTGAATGTCAATGTTTGCATTAAATCTTAATTTAGATCTTAATTTAGATCTAAATTAACCTAAACTTCAGTCATTCACTTTTAATTTGGAGTGATTTATTTGAAGACATTTTGCATGAGAAAAAAAAAAATTCACAATCTAAAGCGTTCATACCACCCTATCTAACTACTAATCTGGAAAGGAAATTCAGTGGTGGAAATAATATTATCATTAATAATAGCAATACATTCTATATCAACACTTTGGTGCATTTGTTTTGTACAGCCAGTGAATGTAAAGTACTAAGAGTTCCACAGAAGTCTCACTAATATTTCATCCAACTTTAAGAATTATATTTTCAGGATGGATTTCCTCAAGTTTTTACACTTTCGACATCATCACCATATCTGCCTAGGACAGGACAAAATGATACTTCACAGGTTCTGCTTATGGGGGATGAGAGGCTCCAGAGAAAAAGCGCAGAGGGCTCCATGCACTATTAACAATGCAGGTGGGGATGGAAGAAGGACTTACTTCAAAAGGATGCTGCAACTGTTGGTGCTCACAGATGTTTGCCTTATAACATCTGGTCTCTGAAATCAGGCTGCAAAGCTACAGTCAAGATCTCACACCTCACTTCATCTCAGAGAAAACCTATAAAGCTCCAACATTAGGCACATCTATCCATAGCTAGATATGCACCACTGGCATATCAGTGGAGGTTTAGTGATTAAAATTGTATCACCAAGACAAACACTTAGAAAATTTAAAGTAAAGAGACAAAGTAGTTCTGGGACCTGTAATCCCTTCAGAAGATTCAGACATCTGTAACCTCACAAGGACAAACCTTCCAAAATCTGCGTAGGTTTTGGTTTCTTGAGCATCAATTTTATAGAAATGTCATTCATTCTTAACAAAACAGCAACAAACAATAAAAGGGTAAGTGGATGGTTTGGCAAATATCCAATATAGCAAAGCTTCCAAGCTACTGGTCAGGCTAGAAAAGCTGTGAGCAAAAGCAAACTTAACAGATTCTGGAGGTCTCTGTGAAACATTCTCTGACTCTGTCAAATTTTGTTAAATGTTATCTTTTACTATCAACTGTGTACACCAGAAAAGGCACCTCAAACAGGAAGCAAATGTCACTGCCCAAACTAACACGACAAATTTTATGATACAAACGTTTGGGATTTTTACAAGGGGGAAACCCATTCACTATTTAAAATTTACTCAAATTCACCTTGTATCTTCTAGAATTTGAATGAACCACATTGTTGGTAAGTCTTTACAGCTACTGTTACTTGTCCTTTACAGAAAAATGACAATGTGTTAGTGGCCATATCTTCAATCCACAGAAGAGAGAACTGCACTCCCTCTTTTTCTCTTTCTGTGCTCCTGAGCCCACCCTAATATTTCACCTCGATAATGGGAGGGCAAATTTGGACTCTTTGTAACCCTGACTTGAAGAACTAGTCATGTCAAGAACTCAACATTTCTGAGGAAAGCAAGGCCAGCTTTTCAGAGGAAAACCACATGGGAATCCCAAGAATAGTCCAGAAATGTCAAAGGAAATCCCTCACGCCACTGAGGTTGGATGTGCAGATAGAGAGAGGAGATATTTATTTTACACAACCCAGTTCTCCACCTCTTTCCAAGAACAAGGGTTACCATGTCAAAGTCCCTGCAACTAGGTCAGCCCCACCACAAAGTACTCATTGCAGTTGTGGAAGAAGAGGTGTATTCAAACTACTCAAGAACTTTAATTCTCTCTCAAGGGGTAAAAACTGGCCCCATTCTAGGGATAGGGGAAAAAATTTAAACAGAAAACAAACCAACAAGCCCTTTAAAAATTACTTATGAAAAAAAGAAAAAGGAGACAAAGCAACCTTACAGATTATTAATCTGACTTATTTTTTCATTGGGCATTAGTTTCACATTACTTGAGATTTTAAAGCAATTTCTAGCTTTAAATAAATACTGCTTCAGTCAAAATTATGTACAGAATTAAGGATTAGTTCATGAGAGAGATTATAGACTTTGAGTAGATTTTTTCCCATTAGTGCCTCATAATGCAGCAATTGTTGAATTAGTAATACATTTGTCAAACCTAGTAAGCAATTACAGTTAATACATATAAAACAAATTACTGCTCCATTTCAGCATGTGAATAGCAAAAGTTTGGCATAAGGTTCTAATTATCTACTTAATGTGAGTCATGCCAAAACCAGCGCGACAAATTGTATCTTAACTCCCAATGTGACCCTTCTGAATCCGGTTTCCCTGCATCACGGCACCAGTCCCAAAAGAAGAGTGTCCAGCAGGACTTATCCGGGTGCAGCAGCCAGCAGACGCCAAAAGTCAAAGGGCAAGGGTGGGAGCTGCCAGTTAAGAACAAATGCAACAAGTCAGCTCAAGTGATTCCTCTGAGGGAGTCAAACCTCGACCAGGAATAACTAATGGCTTCTTTTCTACAGCACAGCAAAGAAGCAAATGCATACATTGCAAATGCGTATGTCAAAAATTATAGCCCTACTCCACACAGAAAAACCTGGCACAAACAAGTGACTTTGTGTTGATTGATTTTTGTACATGAACTGTGGACCCTGAAAGATGCTAGACAGCCCAACCTCCTACTCACTCTCTTTTGACAGTGAAGAAGAGACAGGCTGACACTGGAGATTAGGGGGTTTTTTAAAATTCTGTTAAATAATTCAGGGCTTCATCTCTTGCACAGCTGCTCTTAGCAGTTTCCATGGAGTGATGTGGGAGCTGTAAGCAGAATTATCTCTTAGCTTTGAGAGCTGCATGTAACTGCCTATTACACTGTATGCTGAAAAGTATGCATCAAACCAATACAAATACTGAATTTCACAGGAGACAATGAAAAATTAAAAGTATAAAAAAGGAAAATAAAAATTGGCTTTAATGTGTTGCCATCTCACATGTCAAAGGGAAGCCAAGAAACAAATTCTGCGCTTTGATTTATGAAAAAGCTCATCAGAGATCTAAACCATTGCTCTTAAGATATCTCACATTTTGTGCATTCCTATGCCAAGAATTCAATTCTCTCAATTTTCTTTCTAAATTCAAGGGAAATATTTTTCCTGGGGGATTTCCTGGCACCAGCACTGTCTAAGGGCCAGGAAATGCTGGGATCCAGCTGAACTAAGGGCCGTGTAAAAACACAGAAGTACAGAGCGAATGCCTTGAAAAATGCAATACAGACAGGATACAAAAGCTGGAGGAAATGCTAAAAGTCAGTATTTTAGGAAGGGCTAAGAGAAAAGGAGGCTCTGAGGAGCTGAGGCACAACACTGAATCATGATGCTCAGTAACATGCTTCTGCAGCTTCTCATCTTCCCTCAGACAGGAGGAAGTTTCTCTTTAGGTAGCTCATAAGGGACATAGACACTGTCCATTTCCTCTGGTATCAGGCCCAACAAATGGACACATTTCTCAAATCTTCTCTCTTACTTTTTTCTTTTTGAATCTTGCTTAACAGAATGGCTGTGGATGATGGCTGCGTCCTGGAGAAGCTCCTCCAAGAGCTCAAACCTTGTCTAAAGGGGGAAAACTAATAAATAAGAACTTCTTGATTTACTGCATAGCACATCTCTCCCTCTCTCCATGCTATTTTCCTCATTGGTACTGGAAGTCACTGAAGAAGAGAAATTTTTTCACTGCTGTTCCCAAATGCCTTGAAACCTGACATTCAGAACCTCTTTGTTTACACCTAAAACATTGGAAATGTCCTGAGAGCCTTTAGAGTGAGCCATTGGGAGAAGAGGATTTGCCAAGCAGTGGTATCAGGACCATAAGATTATGAGATTAAACTTCTTTTTATTTACTTCATTTTCAAGAGATTCTTTCAGTGTCAACAGAAATAGGCCACAAAATTACTCAGGTCAGATGTTTATGGGACAAACAAGCTAGCAAGTAGCATTTGCATTTCTGAGAGAAGTGCTCATGTTAGGAGGCCTCCTGCTGATCTCAGGAAGCAGGAAGCAGGAATCATAGGTAGAAATGCTAGGAAAGGGAGAAAAAATAGATAGCCCATTACTGCAAGAAGTCAAAGGATGAGGGAGGGTGTACACGGCACACATTTGTCACTGTAAGAGGAAAAGCACTTCAGAAGAAACCCAAATACTGCATGTGAAGACATGTTGGGCTAATTGAACATTGACACAGTTAATGAATGCCACCTCTGTGGAGGCTGATTTCTGTTTGGCACACAAATAAAGCAATTGACCAGCTTAGAAAATTGCATTATATGACAAGTGGAGAATGGTACAATGTTACACAAAAGGAAGTGATTTTACAGGTTGAAAAGGAAATGGATCCTGATGTACTCTGTACATCTTTTTACATCTGTCACTACACTGCCTCCAGTGAATGAACATGGGTGTGGAAAACAATCCTCTGTCAAGGTTTGTACCTGATAAAAGTCAAATAAGCTGAAAAAGGCCAATTCACTGTCTTTACTGAGGAACTGGAAAATGACCCTGGTGAAAGAGGAAGCTCCTGTTTAGGAACAAGTAGAATCTACATCAGAATCATATTAGATCCACAGCTGAGAGCATCTGCAGATAGATACATATTTCAGATAAAATTTTATATTTATTCAAGTCATTAAATGTTTACATAATTGGTACCCAACTGCTTGATTTTTTAATCTATCACTGTAAGTCTTTTGGAGTCTTACTTCCTATTAGACTTTTGCACTGGTGAAATACTGTACTTCCTACTAGAAAACAACCACTGAGCAGCACAGAGAATCAGGACAGGATAAATGGAAGAGGAAGTCTCCAAGAAGGACCCCAGAATAGGTCTGTGAAATCTGCTCCTGCAGGGACCAATAGAAGCATCAAGGTAAGAAAACAGATTAGAAAGTAGATCACTGGCTCATTAAATTTGCCTTAGTAAGAAATAAACACTCACATGCAGAAAGGTTTCCTATCAAGGGGTGGCAGGCAAGGTATGCTCAAGGGTAGGTGGTTGGTGGACCACAATATGAAAACGCTATCTATGCCAGGAAACTTGAAAATCTTTTTATCCCAGCAACTGCTCAATCTCTCGTGCACCAAGGAGTTTTAACTCTCCATGGTCAAAGCACATCAGTCTTGAATTGAATATGTTCTTCCACCACTGGTACCTGCACAGCTATGATAACATTTGCTGACAAAATCCAGTCTAACTTCTTATGAGCTGGGATAATGACATAAGACCTGATCCTTGTTCTTCTTTATTTCATTTGTTTAAGATGGTATTAGACTTTGGCATTTGAAAAGGGTTTAGCTACCACTCTGTTAAAAGAAATCTTCTAATAATGATTTTAGTAAATTATTTGATGAGTGATTTTAATCTCATCTTCATCATTCCACAGAGGCTACAGTGTTTTAGAACTTCCATACAGATACTGTAGATATCAACAAATGCCTGATAGCAAGGAAGCGGAATTGTTGCAAACCCCAAGAACCAGAATTAAAAATGGGTGTATCTTGACTGAATGCCAATGATTTAACAGAAAAGCAACATTAAATTCCAGACAGAGCAACCGCAGAGACAGACCAGTCACAGAGGTCCCCCAAAACAGCAAAGGGTAGATGGAGCCGCAAACATTCTTCTAATGTAAGGTACTTTCAGTGTGCAACAAATGTAATGAAGTTTAAAACAGAAGCATCAGTTACAACAAATCTCCAAGTGAAATGTATGTGAACATATGAAAACATATGAAGTATACATGAACATATATAAACATATGCGAACATTGTTCATTTCAAAGCCAAGATTATTTGACTCTACTCTATGCAAAGAAGCACAAGAGTTCCAGTGAGAGAGATCATTTAAAGCCTAGCCAAATAGTGGGAAATATCCAGAGAGATTATGACCTAACTATCCACATCCTGGACAAGGAATTTCAAACCCCCCCCCAAAAAAAACCCTACTCACATTGTTATTTATGCTGAAATATTATCTAACCTTTTTTTTTCCATTTCTGAGTTCCAAAACATACTAACCTTCTTCATAGGAATACGTTATTAATTTCATTTAAACAGCTTTCATATACAACCCCCAACTGAGGAAGGAAAAATGAGCAAACACATGTTAGATAAAGTATCTAAAGCACAGAGTGCCCCGATGGGTTTGATTTACATCTGAATGGATTTAGCATCAGCAGTTGGAAATTGCAGAGTCTACATTCCCCTTTCCAAACTCAATTTTTTCAGTTCATAAACCTTTTTGAGATTTATAACAGCTCGCTGAGCAGTGTCTCCTGCATTCCATATGCTAGGGGGATGGGTGATTTTATTAATATTAATAGAAAATTACAGCAGCCAAATTTTGTGATCATTGACCCAAATATAGAGGATACTACCTCAGAATCAAACATAGCCAAAAAAAGATACAACTCCAAGGTGAAAGTAGCTATTTGTACCACAAACAGTAACGTAAACAAAAAAAAAACAAAAAAAAACAAAAAAAAACTCTATAAACATGAGATCACTTTGGCAGTGATGCTAACTCAAAAAAAAAAAAACAACAGTGAAAGTTTTAGATAAATGCAGTTACTGTGTGACATGCAGAAGACAGAAAGGGAAGCAGAGCAAATGAGAAGTATTTATCCCATTTTTCATGATCTGGTAGGTTTTTATTTTATTTTAAATACCAAAATCCTATAGACAAACCCTAGGAGACCTAGTATAATGTCATATAGGCCACATACTAACCTTTCTTTATTCTCAGAATGCTTTCTTTCTTTTTTTTTCAGGGGAAAAAAAAAGGAAAAAAATTTAATGCATTTAGAAAACACAGAGCTACCCTGTACACAGTTCTCTCTCACTTATCCAGCACCAGTGGTACATCGTTGCAGTGTGTTGCTGTAGCACCAACAATGATATATACAATATCACTTTTATGACTTCCAGGACATGTCAATCCCTGCTAATGAAATGTTTATTTAAAATTAAATATTCTTTACTTAAATTAATATCCTAGTAAAGTATAAGTAGTTAATGGTGTTTACAATATGTGTGTTACCGTACAACAAAATTTAACTCTTGCAAAAAAAAAAAAAAAAATTAAGTGAATTTTACATTGCTGATGCTCAGTATTTCCAAAATAAAAAACCCTGATATTTCCACCAAGTTTTGAGAAATCTCTGAAATCAAGAGCTGTCACTCCCTAAGATGCAAAATCTTCTGCTTTTCTCTGAGAAAATTACATAGCAAAACACAGAAGCTGATTTTTGCCTTCTGACTTAATACACCAGTCACCAATAAAATACAATATTTATTGTCAATTCCCGCAGCCATTGTTATAGAACCTTTCACTCTTTACTATAGCTAAAAAAAATAAAATAACAGGAACTGTGAACTATGAAGGGAAATGTGATATCATTTTTTTATTGTTATCCAAAAAGACATAGAATAGATATGAAAACCCATCTTTGACTTTTTCCAGATGTTCATGGAACTCTATCAGCATTCCAGCCTTTGTTTTATGTGGATTTGGACTCTTCTAAACTTCCTTGATCAGGATTTTCCTTTTTATCATATATATGAGAGAATTCTGACAATGGTTCAGTGGGGATATGAAAAGTCATAAAAACAATCTCAAAATTCATGTGTCATAGGTGTTGTGTAATCTAAGTTGTGGAAGGGCTGTTTAGAGAACAGGATTGTAATGAACAGGTGGCATTTCACTCTCAAGGCAATGCAGTTTCATGAGCTGAAATTTATTTTGGTTAGAAGCCTTCATAAAATTACAATATGATGAGTGTACAGTAGCAGAAGACGGGTCCAGTCCAGTCCAGCATGGCTGTAGAACTGCTACACCCGGCAGAGCCATGGCTCACATCTACATGTCAGCAAGACAATCCTAATCTCTGCCAATTCCCAGAAGTTTTCATTTAAAGCTGCATAAAATTTTTAATGGCACTTACAGGTACTACTGAAAATTGAAGATTTTACTTAATTCAGTGCAGTGGTTAAAAATTATTTATTCCCTCCTCCAAAACCTTGCTGAGGCAACAACTGCATGAGTAGCAGCCTCAGGAACTTCAAAAAAGCAAGCCCACTATGGACTCTAAACATCCATGCCCATCTGTTGACCTTCCCTTCTGCTGTCATTTATCCACTCCTCCTGCTTATTTCCTGAGCATCTGACCAAGAAGTGCAAGTTCAACAAATCACTCTCCCTCACTATCTCCACTCTGCAGAAAACAGTTATTTACTCTGTGACCAATCCATGCACTGTGGATAACAGTAACATTGTTTCCATTTTGATAATAACATCCCTGGCTTGCTTGCTTTTTTAAAATTTTTTTTTCTGTTAGATCTCAAAGTATTGTGTCCCCTGTAATCTTGCCTGGTCTGTGCAAAACCACTTTTTGGAAGCCCCCTTCTTGGAGTCAAAGAGGTTGAGCTTCTATGCTATTGACCACCAGAGCAAATTTTACTTTCTCATTGGTACTTACAGCTTTTTAAACCTTGGACAATTTCATGGAATTTTATTATTGAAAATATGGTGCTGAAATGTCCTCTTCCCTGTCTTAGCAAGGTTGTCTAATTGGGTAATTCAATCAGCCTGACTCCTGAAATTGCACAGGTTGCTGTGCAGTACTAAAACTTAATAATCACAAAAAGTTCCTGCTGTAATGAATGAGGCCCCTCAAGATGAAAATGTGCATGTGTGTTTATATAAACAGAGAGAAACTGAGCACAATCTGATAGTCCCCTTCACATAGCACTGATTGTTAGTGTTTCTGCCTGTCCTGTACTTTATTCTTAGTCAAACATAAAACATCAGATAGTCAAGAATATGGATAACTATGTAAATATTCATCTCTGAAATAATGAGAACTGGGAGATCAGTAACTTTTACAAAGCTGGAATTGTTGCCAGCACAACAGCAGCAGCTCCAATTATGTTTTATTCTTGCCATGTTTGTCTGGGATATCACAGAATCACAGATTCATAGAAGTAATAAGGTTAGAAAAGACCTCTAAGATTACCAAGTCCAACCATCAGCACTACCAACATGTTCACTACTAATCCATATCTCAAGTGCCATATGCATATGCTTGTTTTTTTTAACTCTTCAAGGGATGGTGCTTATAGGACTTTAACCAGTATGCCTTTGCAATTCCACAAGTTTCATGCTGCAGCTGTGTTTAATTACCTAGCTGTGTTTAATTACACTAGACCACCACACCTTCCAGGTGTATGTAAGATCTTCTAGGATTAAAATCCAGTTTGGCACCTAAATTAAGGACTGTATTTTTAAGAATGACGGTAATTTGCTAGACTGTACAATGGAGCCTATTCTGTGTGAAATTTGAGTCTTTCGACATGTCTACAGTGAAGGTTCTTTCATGAAACATTACATTATTCACAGACAAATTTGTGGGGTCTAGAAAAAGCAGGAATTTCCTGGAACCTGCTATGTAGCCAACTGTGGCATCACCTACCAACTACATGGACACAATCCCATTACAAGGTCAAATTGCTGGCTCCAAAGAATGAGTTAAAAATCATCCTTTTGCATTTCAACATTCTAAATTTGCATGCCAAAAAAGAATTTGTGTGCCATCATGAAAAACAATTTGCTATTTATTTTTTGACCATAGTGACTGTAGGGAAGCTGATATATGACCAAAAGAACATAATACACTATCAGTTCTTACCGCTGTGTCCTCTGCACTGGGGACTGGTTATCTTCTTTTACAATGCAGGACTACATACTTAAATATACAGTTATACAGGCATTAATGACTGATTAATGTACTCTGAACTACATTACTCTTGATTTCCTTCAGGAACTACTTCCATTCACTGTTCACCCCAAAAAGCTTGCTAAAGCTTTTGACAGGCACTGGCTGGAGTGCATGCTTTTGAATGTTTTACACCACTTCAACGTGAAAACCGGGTTACTTGTTTTCAGTTTTAAAATCTGCATTCAACAGTATCTGATGACAGCTGAAAATCAAGTTCATTCTCTTAATCACTTTGAAAGATACTGTGTTCTACTCTCGCTATTTCTAGACACATAAAAATAGGATTACAGTTTTTTCATAAAATATTTTTTTATTTACTACACCTTTCAGTGATGCTATTGAAAACCTTTCTGGTTTCAGTCTAGATGATGACTGTAACATCTCTGAAATCCAGTTTCTTGATTGCTTTAAATAAACCCCTAAAGAAATATACTATAATAAAATTCATCAGTAAACACAGTACCTATGGATTCATACATGTATATGTTCCAGACATAGATAATCAGAAAAAATGCAAGAATTGAAATGAAACAAAAGAAGGATGTTTACGACTCTGGAAATCAAATCTACTCTTCAAAATTCAGAGTTTTCCTCCTTCCAGAGATGTAAAAGATACTTTTTCACTCTTTGTGCTATGGAATTGTTTTTCATTTTTTTGTTCTTTGTTAAGAGTCAGCATTGACAGATGTGCTGAACATTGTTTATGCAAAAGGTGTAAGGTGCAGCACTTTCTTGGCATCCTGTGTGGTTACTGATTTAGACTTGTATATCTGGCAGAACTTGGAGGGAATTTTAAGATAGACTTTCCATTTGGAAGTAAACTCGAAGCATGCAAGTTCCGATTGTATTTGACCCAGGTTTAGGACTATGTTCAAACACACTGATGCAGGAGAGCCCACCAAAGCATTTCAAGTCCAATCCCATCAAGAAAACATTTTTTTCCTGATGGGTCCAAGCCCTATTTGAGCAATGCTTTTTGCTTTGTTTTACAGGGTTGTTTGTTTTGCATCACAGCTTCCGTGAAGGGCTCAGTAAACTCAGCCTTTTCAATCAGAGCTTAACCTCAACTCAAGAGCTGATTTTTGTCCAGAGCAGCCCCTAGCCCACTCTGCCCAGGGAAGCCCACCCACTGGGGTGCTGCACTGCCAGGGATGGCCCATCAGAGCTGCCACCCCCAGACACAACTCCTCACCCGTCCCGGCAGCTGAGATGCCCAGCTGGTGGTCCAGCCGTGGCAGAGTGGCTGCGGTGAGCAGCTGTCATCATCTCAACTCAGATTTGCTGTTTGCTTTCCAGCTGCTGACGTAAATGACCGAGAGGTGCAGAAGGATCAAGCCTAAGGGCTCCGACCCAGGGACCAACCCCTCTCAAACTTGCAATGTGGGTACGAGCACATGCAAACGCTCACAGCATCACACTAGCAAATCAGGTTTTCTAAAAATATTCAACACGATTACATGATGAAGAGCAATCCTTAACGATGCAAACAGCCAAACAGAAGAGACAGATCCCCAGAAATAAAGTGAAATATTTATTCTCCGTGGAAAGTATTTGTCTAAACAGTGTCCAACACACAAATATATAGTTTCCTACTCCCGAAGAGTAATACTCCAGTAAGACTTCCCAGTAAAATATTTATATTACAGTGATTTGAATAATCAACAAGGGAACATTTCATCATGGTCCCTACACCAGCCTAGAGATGCTGGTTGCTAAAACCCTGTAGTGCTGTCCTTACATACCTCATTCTGCTACAGCCAAACTCTGCCAATGATAACCTGGGGTCAGACTAAGGGTCTGATCCTGTAGACAAGTTTTTTTACTGTAAACATCTGAGCAGACATTTTCGATTTTGCTGGTCTTCAAGAACTTTTCACAATATGGAAAACAGGTTTTGTAGTAACTTGGAACCTCAAAGCAGCTGGCAATATACACTGATAAGCTTTTCATACAAAAGTTAAACATACAACCAGGGGACAAGTGAGCAAGTGGCTACTTACAAAAATGTAGAAGTCTGCTCTGCACATTTGCTCCTTAATTTACTAACAGCACTAACCCTGACTATAAATCAATAAACAGTTATTCTCTTCTGCTTCTATTTCCTTCACACACACATTCTGCTCTCGTCTCATTCAAGTTTTATTGAGTGCCTTCTCCTTCACAGCTGGCTTTGATTTCTTCCTTGTGTTTGCTACTTTTGCTTCTTCCTTTAAGAGGACAGAGGGAGACAGAAAACAGCTGCTCTATCTCTCCTACAAACAGCCCTAAAACAAGCTGACAGTGATGGTCTCACTGCAGTCATCCCAGCTACAACCAAGACAGTAAAAAGAGAACTGTCCCAGTTTGAACCACAGCATCAGCGGGCGCACTGGGTGCTTCCTTGCGTGTGCCTTGGCGATACCTTCAGAAGTTCACCAGCCCCATGGGCCACCCAGCAGTTTCCCAGGTCTTCTCTCCAATGCAATCTGACTGTCAAAATACAAACTGTGAGTGGAAGTGAGAAGGATCATCTCCTACATCAGGTTCTCTCGAACGGTCGAACACAAGCAAGTATGCCAACGTCCCTACAGCAGAATCACATCCATTATACAAAAGAGTTATGTACCATGCCTCAAAGTGACTCCCTAGAATATTGCTCAGTTTTCACATGGCAGCCTGTGAGTCCAGAAATAAAGGCTCCATAAGTAAAATGAACACTAACTTTCCAAATGGCTAAGTAGTAACACCCTGTAGGAAATTAAGCAGGACTTACCATACATGTCTAAGAAGCAATTACAGAAGCTTCTGTTTTCCCAGTCATAAATTTCCTGGCTACATAAAGCTGCATGGAAAGTGTTGAAGAAACAATGACATCCAATGTGCATAGAATTAAGGGAAAATAAACTTTCATATACAGAATAAGCTATTGTTGTAAGTTTCTGTTGAGACAAAAAAGGCATGCTAACACCTTTGATTAATTAAAAGTTTCTCATTAGATGTGTTCCACATGTTAAACATTCTTGGCTCCTGGAGTCATTGAAATGACAATAAGAAATGGTCAGTGGTAATACTGTACAAACACACACCTTTCTAGGACCCAATATAATGATTATATTTGTGCCACCACATCTGGATCTCACTGCAGTTTTTACAGCTAAGCATTCTTTTTAGTCTCAAGCTCTTCATGACTCCATAGAGAAGTTCCTTCTTATTATTCTTATATTTATTGACTCAGACACTGCACATCACCTATGCAAGAAACAGTACATGATGAAACCAGAATGTGATAGGAAATACTATTTCCTTAAAGTCAAGTGTCCTGCCTTTCTGTCATTTCCTAGATTTTCAGAGGTATTTGCCATGTGAAATAGCAAAACATGAGCCTCGGCTCTACTTCAATTCTTGTATGCACCACTCTTACTAATCTCTGCAGAGATTCTGAGATTTTCTGTCTCTCAATGGAGATCTGGACAAATGGTCATTTGCTGCTTTGTAGCTCATTATTCTACAGGCATAGTGACTGACAAAAGGGAAGCTCTGAAGAAATCCTATTCTCCTTATTCTGTAAACTGTGGTATCTCCATAAGCCCTGAGACACCCAGCTGACTCCTGGTGCAGGTTGTGGGGTACAAACAACAGAAGATGAAAAACTTCTTAGAGGAATTTACAAACTAAGTCAAAGTAGGGTTTTTTTCAATCCACAAGGCACTGGGCAGATGTCACCAAGTGACAGTCTTAACTGCTTTGGTTAAGAAGGACAATATCCATATATTGACTTTAAATAAAGAAGTTTCCACAGTTAGCTTTGATTTTTACAGAATTCTATTCACCAGCATTCTGGAAACATTATCAACTTCTCATGTGCTTAGGCTTTAGCATCCTGCTAGTAACATAAGCAATGAAGCTTCACACAGTTTGCTGAGGACATAAGACAAAGTCAGACCACAAGAAGTAACTCACTGTCCTAGTTTTGCTGGGATAGAGTTAATTTTCTTCCTAGTAGCTGGTACAGTGCTGTGTTTGGGGTTTATTATGAGAATAATGTTGATAACACACTGATGTTTTAGTAGTTGCTAAGTAGTGCTTACCCTAAATCAAGGACCTTTCAGTGTCTCATTCTCCGCCAGTGAGGAGGTTGAGGTGGTCCACAAGAAGCTGGGAGGGAGTACAGCCAGGACAGCTGACCAAACTGACCAAAGGATATTCCATACCCCAGATTGTCATGTCCAGTGTATAAATTGGGGAGTTGGCTGGAAGCAACCATTTTCTGCTTGGGGACAGGCTGAGCATTGGTCAGCAGATGATGAGCAATTCTATTTCATATGTGTCACTTGTTTTTTTCTTTTTTCAGTAAAATTAGTAGAAGCAGCAGTAGTAGCAGCAGTTTACTTATTTAAAATTATTAAACTGTTCTTACCTCAACACATGAGCTTTGAGATCTTCCTTATCCTTTTTTTCCTGATTCTCCTCCCTATCCCATTGGGAGGTAGAGGGAGCAAGCAGCTGTGTGGTACTCAATTGCCGTCTGGGGTTAAATCACAACACTCATCTTTCATAAAACCTGAACAAATAGACTTTCCAGGTAGCTGTCTGTCTGTACTGATTTAACGATTAGTAACTACTGTAGTTCAGGACTTCAAAAATACGTAGGCATCTAAATTCCATTAAAAATAGACTTTTATATTATGGAATTTATAATTATCCATCTTGCCAGACAGCACGAAGAACCTGTATAATCTCTTCTATTAAAATATTGGTTTAAAATTTGTTTTTCCCACTGAGGCACTACCCACCTCTCAGGAACTCATCTAGCTAAAAGTCTGGACTAAATTTGTAGTATATTGGCTGTCATAGACATCACAGGCTCAGACAATATCGATTTTAAAATATACATCCTCTTAATGAAAAGTTACTCTGATTCTTCTGCATTACTACAGCTGGTTGCTTCATCCTATAAAATTTCTGCCGTAGTGGATATTCCACAGTTGGTCTTGAAACAAGAGTTCATTTCTGAACCTTCTTCTCTTGCTGCTTATACAGAAACCACACAAGTACAGTCTGATGACTTGTGTGATAACAGAATGAACTGTTTCTTAGATGTTTAGAGGCATCGTTTTTTTGCTCAGATTTTGGCCAAGATTATAACCTTTGAGACGACACACAAAAATACATTAAAATGTAGATGTTCTGCAATACAAGGCCCATTTTTATTGTAAAAACATTGAAATACAGATTTCACTAAGCAAAAAAGAAAGTGTATGATGCACAAACAGTTGAGGTGACTCAATTGTTGGTTGATTCAATTGAAGATCTCAATTTGCAGTTAAATCAGTTGTTTGGAAAGCATCTTAAGCATTTGCCTGGTTGAGATATGGATGTGTTTGCTAGGGAAGAATGAGCTATTTTGGCTGAGATGCAAGTGCTTGAGCACTCTTAAATGAAGGTAACTGTTAGCTTTCATTTTGGTAACCAAAACCATTGGAAAGGACATAATGACTTTTTCAGTATAAAAATGCTTACTTTGCTATGACTTCTGCTCAGAAGCTTTTTACAGTAAACTTACAAGCTTTCTTAATGCCATTTAGATTAATTTAATTTCATATGAAGCAATATTTTTGAAACTAAAATTGTCCAAACTATCACAAAAATGAATAGTCAGGAAAACATCAGATTTTTTTTTATAAAATAATAACTCAAATTTCCAATATTTTCAAAACATGTGTTTTCAAGGCAGTCTCTCATGAAATGATGCATCAAAACAGCCAACAAGGGGCCATGAGATACACTCCAACTCCAGGCAGGAGTTGGGTACTTGAAAGACTGTCATGCATCTGCCACCTACCTTTGAAATAGAAATAGGAAACTCTGTATGAAATCTTTTAAACTTTTTTTTCCCCTTTATAAACGAAAGCAGCATCTTCCAGTGAGTTAATTAATCTGACAATAAACAAGAACCTTTACCAAAGCAGTACTATACAAAATCAGCACAACCTTAAAAGTATACTCAGGAGGGTATAAAAGGCATGAAATCTCACCAGGTATATAGGAAAGAGTAATTATTCATCCCTATGAAAGTTCAGCTTCAGTCCTGAGCCTGAGCTTTCAATAAATGGTGAAATATAATTTATTTGTACTGGGTATTGCTGCTTCCTAATATAACAAAATACCTCAGGGACATGCTGGTAGTAATGCAAACACAGGATGGTCTTTTAAGCCAAGAAATCATTTCAAAATTTATCTAAAGCAGAAAGTTATTATGATTCATCAATGGTGGCATGCATTTGTTTGACATTCACCATGGCATACCAGAGACAGAGAATTATCTGATTTTAGTTCCCATGATCTAACAGAGAAGCTATCTAGGCAACTTGGTGCTTTAAATCTATTCTCCCTTTTTCTGCATATAGCCATTTGCAAATAAAGCACTCCAAGTAGGCACAATAAACAAAGATTCATAGAAAGTCTGTAGAAGGATGCCAAGGTATCTATTTAAATTCCATCACTTCATTTATGTGATGTATAAGAAAAATATCCAGAAATACCTTAAATGCTCTTTTTGGTATTCTTACAAACATGGACTATAAGCTTCGTTAGTGAGTATTTGAAATATTCTAAGTTGCATTTCACATGAAAAAAAATACTGTTTTGGAAGAATAAGCATTTCAGTAGATTCATTCACGGAAGTCAAGACCAAAAGATGATAGAGGAGCACAAAATAAGAAATGGATGTACATCACTACAATTAGGGGAAAAAGAAACCAGACTTATTTTAAAGGCTGACTAAACACAAGAAGATACACTTACAGTGTGTATACTTGGAGAGTATTTTGATGAGAAATAATTGCACTGATTTATTGGATGTAAAGTTGAAAATTAATATTGTGGAAAACATTCCTGCAAGTGGTATTGCCATTTTAAAAGATGTTTAAAATTAGTCCCAGGAAAGAACCATATGGTGCATACTGGAGAATGAAACTATTACCTTGTGATCTAATCCTCAATTGCCTGCCTAACAGATTCTATACTCAGAAGATGTTACCTAATCTAATACTAAGAATTTTATTCCATCAGAAATACAAACTTAATAACGAAATTCTATTACTGCTTGAATACTGCTATATTTCAAAATCATACTGTCTATTATACAGAGATATCTGTGAAACAAGACTAATTACATAGCACTTGACGGCTTAAGATTAGCCCAGCTCACCCTTTTGATTTTTCTTTTTTTCCTTTCTATATCTGGGAGATATTTAATGTTAGTTCCACACACTGAAATTGTGGCTAACCAGAAATCTTTCATTAAGCTAAATAAAGACTACTAACAGCAAAATTTTATTAGTGCTAGGCAATAGTCACAAGGCTCTTAAGAAACAAGAACTTTCTGTTGGCCAAACATTTTTAAACATCTCTATCAACAGACCAACATAATTTAGAGAATGCTGTAGCATTCTGTAGTCATCCTGAAAGAGAAGGTATATGAACTCTAAAAGAGGAAGTGGATGAAAAAGATAGCAAACCAAAGAAGCTAAACATATAATGAATTATCCTAAACTGATTTTGAATTACGTAAGTCCAGGATAATAGCAGACTATTTTGAAATGGACCCAGAATTTTCTATCTCTGGTTTGTGTTTGCAAATGGCCCAAATAAAACTGCTTCTAGATATAAAAGATAAAAGGATGGCTGTTCTTCACTTCCAAAATGAAACTATTATGTTTAAGAGGTGATAGTCTTTATCACACCTCTAATGTAAATATTTTTCAAGTGTTTCTGTTACCAAAATGAAAATATTATCAGAAGCTTCAATACAGCAGTGTGAAAAGAAAAACTAAAACCAGAAAATGATCTTTTGATTCAGAAAACTGGCATTTGAAAATATTGAGACAAACTAACCTACAGAATTTGCCAACAATGTTATCCTGCCCTCTCACCTATTTCTGAAGTTGCCAGGAGTTAGATTAAACACACAAAGGCCTCTGCAAGGCATCATGTTCCAGACAACACCTCCCACTTCGATCATTTTTGGTATCACACTTCCTAATGGCATATTCAACTCCTGCATCCGTATCAGTGATAAATACCTTGAAAACAGGACTGGCCCTAGAATTGAGCCCTGAGGGTCCTGTAGCCCCATTCACCACAACCCTTCAAGTCCTGCCCTTCAGCCAGTTCATCAACCAAACGCATCTTGAACCTACTGAAAATTTTTTCCATGAGGACAGTATCAAAAACCTCATTAAATCCAGGAAAAATACATCCACCACGCTCCCTTCATCCACCTGGCAGATGACTTTACTACAGAAGGATACCAAATTAAGTCAACAGGAGTTTCCTTTTGTGAACCTGTGTTGACTGTGCCTGATGACTGTGCCTGATGACTGCCCTTAAGTAGTACCTAATATAATCTTTTTCATACTTTTTTTAGGAACTGAGGTTAGAATAACAGGTCTGTAGATTTCTGGATCTTCCCTCGTGCCCTTTTCATAAATTGGAGTAACGCTGTCTAGCTTCCAGTCAGTGAGGACCTCCCCAGACTGCCATGATCATTGAAAGATAATTAAGAGGGGACCTGCCATACTATTCACTAGCTTCTTTTATGATTTAATTTATTTAAACTTAGGGACATACTAAAATTCCATCTAAATCAAAACAAATATTAAATTTACAGGAAAACTCAAAAATTTATTTATCCTAAACCCCTTAAAGTTGTTATTGTAGAAGGCTCCTATAAGAGAAGCCGCTACCAAACAAGGAGAGAGAACAGTCTTGATTAAACTTTCTGGAAAAAAATTAGGCAAGCATCAACTTCCACTATACTGTAAGAATACTCACCTACATAAACATGGAATTGAAAAAAAAATGGTCTGTTTTGAAGAAAAGGATTTTTGGGTTTTAGTGAATCACAAATAAAAAGTGTGAGACCATTGCAAAAACTACCATACAGTAATTTATAAATAGGGAGTATGGCTTGCAGACACTTGGGTAATTGTTACATTTCAGTATATGCTACTAAATTCTCAGCTGAAATAGTGCCTAGCTTTGGACACTGAGCTTAACTTGAAAAACTTGGAGAAAACAGAAGTAGACCAACAACAATAATAATCACCTCCTTCCTAGAAAACATGATGCATGAAGAAAGTCTGAAGGGGCTGAGGTTGTGTAAATAGAAGAAAATGTGAGAAAAGAGTACATACAACAAATATGACTGCAGCCTTCAAATACAAAATGGGTAAACATAAAGACCGAATGGAAAGTTTTTCTTTATTTCTACATCAGGCTGAAGGATGAAGACAGGATATTTTGACTAATGGAAGAAAAATTTCCTAATGATAAGCATCAGAAAAGACTGTAGCTGTAAAAAATGTTTTATTAATAGTGGATCTAGGTCTGGATAGAGAAACAGAACACATCAATCTTCCAGTCTACACTTCTGAATTTCTTATTAAGCAAAAAGAGTTGGATAAACATTAACAGCAAGTCTAAAATGCAGAGATCATAACACTGAGGAGACACCATGGGCGAAGCGCAGCTATGGCTTAGCCCACATCTGCAGTCAGTTTTGTACAGAACCCTTCATATGGCTGGGGAACAGGAAACCAGTGGGGCTGTGTCACCACATTGTGACATGCAGAATTACTCCCAAGGTGCTTTCTGGAGTGGGAATTTTGTATTCTCCTCTCCCACACAGTAACATCTAACTTCTGGTGTCATTAAAGGAGAATAAGTGACCTTATTCCCTGACTTAGCAAATGCTTTGGCCTTTTCTAGCCCCTACATTCAAAACAGTCTTTAACTTCTCCTTCAGCACCTTGGGCGTGCAGCAATGCCAGTATCAGACTGCCCTTTTTATTGGCTTCACCTGGATCTCACTGACTATAACCATACCAGTAAACAAAATGGTGCCAGATCACTGAAATTCAACAGCTGAATATTTCATGTTGCTCAGCTGTTTAAAAACTCTTGGAACAATTTTGGTCAACCAGCTTCTTTCCCAAACAACTCAGGCACAGTTTGGCACTCTGCCTTGGAACTCTCTACTCATACAAAGGGCGTCTAGATGATACAATTACTCTTATCTAAGTAGAAAATATGTCTTTATAGTCATAAGAACATTAAATACATATGGAAAACAATCTAGCTCACTCAGTGAATGATATATATTTTTTGGGGAAAAAAAAAGGATCTTTTTAGACTCTGAAGGCCTGATTTGAACCAACAGAGGCCAAAATATTCCAGGTGAAACTGGTATTTCATGAACACAATTATGTCTTTTACTTTAGGAAATGGTTTAAGCTAAAGGTGAAATGGTAATGCTCACTTCAAGTTTCTTTAGGATTTTGTTACTGAAGTCAAATCCTTTACATAAGGTTTCCTGTGTTGAATTGTAGCACAACTGTTTACTCAAGTGGCAGCAGCATAGCTTGTGATAAATGAAATGGACATTTATCAAAGGTAAGTTGAAGTTGACAGGTTTAAATGCTAAATGTAAGCACGGTAAGACAAGCACAAATAGTTTATACCTGGAGGTTACATATCTAAATCACTAGATAGATTTTTTTAATTAACTTCTGCACAATACAGAATGTTTGCTTTCTGAATTATTGAACAACATTTCCTGAGAGAGGAAGATACAAAATGTCATGCAATGTATTTTAAGTAGAGCTTATACATAAATGAAAAATTGAAAATTCTTCCTCCCATACAACACAGGCAAGAAAGAGACAAATACTGTTTAGAAATATAAGTTTTGGAATCAATATTTAAAGTTAAATTAAATTAAAAACTGAAGAAAGTTATGCCAGAGAGAGGCATAATACATGGATAGAGGGAGGTTTGTTACTTTATTTCATTTTACTCTTAATTCACTGAATTATGATCTAATGACACATATGAGTAGTTTCCTCAGGTTCTGAGGTGATTTTGAGAAAGCCTAAAAGATGAAGACACAACAATAGTCAGTGGTAAACTCAAAGAAAATGCATCTTTATACACATACCCACATATATATATATATAATAGTTATATATAAATTTCTTTTCTTTCTTAAGCCCTTCTAGTTTTCCTGCCTTATTAACAGTCATTTTTAAGGTAAAAAGCTGGAAAACAAGAGTAAGATGCAAACCCACAGGTGTAAAAAGCAATGTGCCTTCTTATCAACCTTTGCCTTTCAAACCACTGAAGCACTTGGACATTTAAAAAGCTAATAAAAACTAAAATGTTTTACTCACAGTTAAAACCAGCTTCAATAGTTTTTGCAGCTTCAAGACTGTTTATTGTAATCTGAAAGATGATGTGCAGCAGCAGAAATGATAGACTGGTGAAACAGAGAGATTTCAATAATCGTCCTGTATGCCCTAAAAGACAAAATATACATACATATAGTAGGTGAATCTTCAAACATTGCCTAAAGGTTTTCAGTATAAAACCATAAATATATCCTGACCAAGGATATTTCTGCCAGTCAGTTCCACATTAATCATGACTGTCCCCTATGGTCAATATTATAGCAAAAATCACACTTTAATTATAGTTTCTTTGAGTACTCTTTAATCACAAACCACAACGACTGCTATTGCCAATTTTTCCTTTTTTTTTTTTTTTTAATTAAAGAAAAAAGTTTTTTAAGTCTCCAGAGAGGAATTTTGCATCAATAATAATAACATCACAATGCTTACCAATACATTACCTGGTACTTAGACTAAACATGAATGATGCTTCTACTTTTGAGAAAATAAAAGCCTGTTAATCTTATTACTCTTTACAAAACTATTACATGGCAGGGGGCATAACAAGCCTTAGTTTGGCTCAGGAGTATAGACATACTTTCATTCAATGCTTTGCTTTGTGCCAACTGCCCTCTTTCCCTCCTTCAGTAGTTGTAAACATAATTTTCATTATACACTGAAGAACCCTGTGCCTGACACATTTGGTCATAGTTCATCAGTGATTTACTGGATGTCTATTCAAAAGCCAATAGAAAATATTTGATGAAGACTTAGGAATCCTCTAGGATTTATAAATCCTCTAGGAAACAACACTTGGCTTAATCACAGGCAGCCAAAATTGCAAGGTATGAATAAATAAAATAAATCATCAGTATTTCAGGAAATATGGATCTTCAAGACAAAAATTGAATTTCTGATAAAAGACAACATTAAATATCACCGTACCTGACATACCTGCAGTAGCAGTTTTACTTCCAAAGCATTTTATACTTAAATTTTATACCACCTGCCTTATGCATTTGATAGTCATTTATTAATTTGCAGATCAAAAAACAGAATTGCTGAAATTCTTATCCAAGGCTGTAAATAAAGCCAATGCTATAGAGGGCAGAACTAACAGAATTTATCTAGGAGATGCTCACTCTACATGCAGCCTGTTCTGTTCATACTTATTCTGCAATTGTCTGTTATGAAAGATGATGGTTCACATTGTGTATCTAGCCAATAAACCAGATTTCAATTTCAGAATTTTTATAGTTCAAGTGTGTCATCAATGGCCTAAATAGTAGTTTATAAAGCAAAGAATGAGGTAAGCTTGATTCAACAATTTTAGAAAGTAAGACTATCTCCCTCCCTCAGACTCCAAATTTTTGTCATAACACTATCCTGAGTGCATATTTTGAATACCAAATGTCTGTAATAAACTTCCTTTTCCCGTTTTTAAATACAGTAAATAACTTTAAAAAAAATGGGATGAATGAGCTCATGTATTAATTTTCTGCAATCTGAAAAGGAAGATACATTCACTAGATACATGCCTTGTATGATCTATTCACTTGTCACCAGAGTTCAACCTGGGTGGCAAAGCATTACATCAAAAAGACTGAATATTAAAATCTTTGGGCCACTTTTTGTTCTTCTTCTGCAGAAGTTGGCCTGGTTTCCTGTCTTAGGACAACTACTTCTAAGCACTATAAAAGCAGAAACAATAAAATAGGTAATATTTTCAAAAGCTTTAGAAGAACGAACATATGACAAGCTACATATTATTAAACAATTTTTTTATGTGATGTCATATGTAAAGTAGTCCAAGGGCTGCTGTATTTTATAATTCTTTTGCAAGTTTCTATACTTGATGCTTTGCTTCTTCATTACCAGATCCCATGCTCATGGTATTACAAGCACCACACTCTCAGAATACAACTAAATACAACTAAAAAGAACCTCTCTCGAAGCTGGAGAAAAACAGTTTGATAACACAAATTTTTTGGACTTTAAAAGTGTGTCCAATTGTACAGATTTCAAAGACAGACTGATGATATATGAAGCTCAAAGCCACAAACTCTTCTCAGTGCTTGGGAGTTAATAGATATCAAACAACAAATTTTTCATGTGGATTTGAAACTTTTTGATAGAATGGTCTGAGTCAGCATCCAAAGAAGAAAAATTGCAGTACAATTAGTCAAAGCACATTCAAGTCCCAAACTGTTAGGTCTATCTTTCAGTATTTCTGTATCACCCCAAAATAAATCTCCATTTTAAACTTCTCTTCTTACAAGTTTGAAAACAAACATCTTTGAATTTAAATTGAACGAACCATTTCTCTAAAAAAATACTTTTACAGCTGTCATCCTTTTAAGCTGTCATCTTTTTTTTTTTTTTTTTTTTTTTTTTTTTGTAGAAAAGCGGAAAATATATTTCTTCAATTGTTGAAATGTTTAAAAAAAATATCTCCTTCTGCACAAAGCTAGGAAAAAAAAATGCAGGACTATTAACACTCAGGATAATAAACAGTCTCTCAGTGTACTGGTAAACATGGCAGGATAAACACAGAGCTGGAAGGCAGCTAAGTATGTTCCGAGCAGGTTACAGCATTCCTCAAGGGCTACTCCCTTCATGGCCATCAGTGGGACCACCATCAGATTCTACTGAGCAGGAGCACTTTGCTTACACCACATTCATCTGTGCCAGCAGAAACTAAAAGTATTTGGAGAAAAGTAAGAAATATTATGACCCAGATTTCAAAAGTTTGGAGCTACATCAACAACAGTTGGGAGAAATGGGAGAGCTAAAATGAGTGAATTACTGAATATGTAATTTATGTTAAGGAAGAAAAAGTGACAGATTTGGAAAAGGGATGAGTTTCAAGTCATAGTGGGATTTGGGTAAACCTACTTAACTATGTTTTTACTTACATTTTTCTCTTTCTACTGGAAACTTGGTTCTAAATGGCACAAAGGAAAAATTAACCATATGTGTACAGAACTGAGATGGTGAAAAAAGACAGCTGAAATAAAGCAGAGCTTCTTATTGTGAGGAAGAAAGATTTTTTTTTTATCCTTGGATTTTCTTTTATCCTAATTCACTCACAAAGTTACAATTCCTTTGCTAAAACATACCTCAACTGCTCAGTTGCCCTACTGTAAAAATCTTTGGCGACATGAATGGAAGCTGAACATCCCACAGGGAAGGAGATATATATTGTTCAGAAAGTTGTGTGGACAGAACAGACATGCAAGAGAATATTGTCCCAGTTGATACCAGAATTCACAGTATCAATTCCTTCATTTCTGTCCTAAATGTATAGGCTTCTGTATGTCCATCAAGATTTAAAAAAGAAAAATCTCATGGCAAAACATCTCGGTTTGGAGCTTGAGCACTGGGTTCTGATTTCACTCCACCAACAACTTCTGAAAGCTATGGAGGAGAGAGAACATTTGTCTCAGAACTGGGCAGAAGGACTCAGAAAAGTGGGCTTGCTTTCAGGTGTCACTGCAGGTGTCACTTCTAATGATACCCAGTGGGACCAAAACCTGGCATGTAGAAATGTACCCCAGCATGTCTCAGAAACCAGGGGAGGTTGCTCCAGCCTCTCTATCCCTCCAGAAAGCTCCTGGCAAAGGGCTTCCTCCCCTCTGATCAAGCCTGCAGGAAGCCAGACAGGATGTGAAGGCTTCATTACCCTCTTTCTCTTCAGCCCAGCTGCAACATTAAACTGGACTCAAGAGGGCCAAAAGCTTTTCACACGTGGAAGAGGAATCAATTTCTTATTTTTCAAAGGTAATCCAGCCAAGAGCTGGATTAGTAATGGCATGTCCCCCCCCAGCCACAGGCATGTAACCTCAGTACAACTATTTGAATGTGTTCTAATTGGGCTGCTGCCTCCAACACACCCATGCACCTCTTGACACCGTGACTGTACACAAAGTTGGAGCATGCTACCCACATTGTTTCCAACAAAAACGTAAAATTCATGTACATTCATGTCCAGACAGTAGTCCTCTGATCTTTTTTGCTAAACTCTTCCCTAAAACAGCAAGAGTATGTCAGAATTTTTTTGTACACCTGGAACTTCCTCAGAGCTTCTACCACAAGGATGTGCTAATGGGACATGGAATAACTGAATGGCCAATTGTCAGTGAGACCTGCTTAAAAATTGCATATATTAGTTCTTACATGGCCATGAGCCTTAGGCTATTACAAAGGAATTGACATAATATTATATGATTGATATAATATGACATCCTATCATTGCTTGCAAGGTGCATTTTCATTCCAGACTGCTTTTTTCTCATTCCAATCTATTTCTGGGGCATAGCAAAGAATTGTTTGAATCTCTAAGAAAGTGAATAATACTGCTAACAATTTATCTTGATTTTTTAAATAAAATCAAAGCATAGTAGTATGCATCTCTATGCAAAGCTCGTAAGTTCAAAGGGTCAGTATCCATTTCAATGCTGTAATGTTATCAGAAAAGGGAAAATAGATGAGGGAAAAAAATGGAATTTAAAAACTAATTTAAGACTGTTTAGTATTCCAACAGTGTAATTCCATCATCACAATCACGATATGCTGCATATGATATATGATATACCTAAATGGCAGATTTAAGTGCTTGGGTGTCATATTTGAAGTTTCATTACTTTGCATAGGTATTTTTTTTTAATGTAACCTTTAGTGTTGCATTTTCTGAAGTTTGTTCATTTGGGGTTATTTCTAACACTTCTTAAACCATGTATTGTACTCCAAACTGTTATAACACTCTCAATTTTTCTTGAATACCTATGTTTGAGAATTTTTTAATGCAACACTTTCTATTCAGATCACAGTAGATGAAATAGCAAAGCAAAAGTCATTTTTCATGTAACAATCTCTTATAGCACACAGTAAGTGATAAATATTAATGTGCATTTATCTCCTGAATAGTGACACTTCACCCAATAAAGATACTTTATTACAGCCAGCCAGGATTTTTTTTTTTATAAACCTCTTACTCATTAAGTGACAAACACAAAACTAAAGAGCTCAAACTTCTGCAGCACACACAGACTCAGTCCCAAAGAATTTGTTTCAGCTAGAAACTGAAAATCTTAACTTGCTGAGTTTCCATCAGGAAATCTAGCATCACCTCAGAGCCCAAATGGAACCAGGGTCCAGAAACTTAAATCTCCTGCTCCATGATTCCAAATAGGAATCTGTCAACATCGTCTGAACTGTAGATTGGGACAGCTGGGGCTGGGAAATTAGAACATTTAATTCACAATACATGTCTTTTGGAAAAAATCTGGAAGTTTTGGAGCCATATTGATGCCTTCGAAGGTCGACCTGGAACAAAGACTGGACAGGATCCACCTCGGGCAAGACAGAAGCCTGACCAAGGCTGCACTTAGGGTGGACCAGGAGGCTTTTCAATAAATACCTACTTTATTCTCTAACTCTGTCCAGTCTTTGTTCCAGGTCAATCTGCAAGAAAAAAAAAATCAAAACATCATTCCTAATGTAAAAGAAATCCCACCCTTGGCCAGCTCTGGTTCAAGTGCCTCAAGATACCACAACTACCTTATTGTCATAAATGCAAGAAAAGAGTTCTTATTTGAAGTTAGTTTCTGCCAAAGGTTAAGAGGTGATAGAAATGCCATTGTTTCCAGACAATCACATGGAAAATGTCATCACTGAGTTCAGCATGAACATCAGACACTTCGTCCACAAGTGTCAAAGACAGCTTCACACATTTAAATTTACACATCAAAGAAAGTTTACAAGAATGAAAGGAGCACTGAGATATCCATCCTCCATTTGACAGGAAAACATTTTATTTCAGTATAGGCAGTTAGCAATATTGAAGATTGTGGGCCAGTTCCCTTTCCTGAATTCACTGCTACTATTGCTCGCTCACTAATTGACACTTAGCCCAGCAGGACACCTCCTGATGACCATGGAAGATGAAAAAGGGGTTCAATTACAAGTTCTAAACGCAGCTGAGATTTCCAGATGACTACAAGGTTACATTTGCAAGGCACAAAGCAATTTAGCCCTGTCCTAGAAAGCACTTTTTTGAGCATGTGCATCTTTGAGCATGTGGACAGAGAGTGAATGGCTCCCAGCATTGCATAAAAGGCTCATGAAGTAAAGCTGACTGCTTCACTCTTGAGGTACCAATACTTGATGTGACCCACCCTTAAAGCACACAGCTTGCAAGTCAGTGGAAGCCAAATCCTTTTAGATGCCTCTAAATGCTAATTTTCTCTAGTTCTCCTTACAGGTAGGCATAATCTCATTGTTTTCAACTCCTCATACACTTTTGGATGTGAAGACAGACAACACCTTCCAGTTCCAGGTTCTGTAAGAACAATGCTAAATGTTTGCCAATGGCAGTTACACCCATTATTAAACAATGTTTCCCAGATGTAAAATATCCATTGTATTTCTGCTGCACAATGCAGCTGTGCCTAGAGGTTTGGCCTCCTGAGTACTGAAACAATGGAATAAACCCATCAACAATGGATAGAGGAAGGTAATTGTTTGGAAGAACTACTCTAAGAACGAAAATTGATAATGGTGTGCCTTGTACACAATGCAATTTTATTGTGCAATGTCAACTCATTGGTCCACCAAGTATCTGTGTATCAGCTCCTATTCACTAAGTCTTACATGAACTCCTTAAGTAGATTCAAAAAAGATAATGCTTAAATCATCCTAAAGCTGCCAGGAATTATATTAATGGTTAAAAATGTGCTACTGAAAGTGCTGCCATCCTTCCACTGCACAGTTAGAAGTACATCTATATTTAGCTTAATAGAAAATGCATTAATATTTCCCTTCACCCCCAAAGAGTATCTTACATTTCAACATCATCTTCTGCCCAGAGGATGTCAGCTTACCAAAGCCTTAAAATTGGGCGGACATAAGCACTGCAAAAATACAAACCCACCTGGTCTACTCACTGGATTTCCAGCAGCAAGACAAAAATAGCGAGCAACTAACTAATGCCATTGTCTATTCTGTACCTACCAAGGCCCAAACTGCAAAATGTGTAGCCACAAACAACAGCTTAAGACTTTATGCTATTATTTTAGCAGTGTTTAAACGTGTGTGTTCAAGTAGCCACACTGAAATCCAGACCATAGAATTACAAGTTTTAGATTCAGAATTTTCAGCAAAAGCTTTGCAATGTTTAAAGAAAAGTTTTGTCCATGCTTTCCTGAATGTATCCCTTATTGCCACGTGTAGCCAAATGTCACAATCCACAACAAATGGATCAATACAAAAAATTTTTAATAAATTTACAAAAAAGCCATGATTCCTTGACTTCAAACAGCTCTTTGTACTATCATGTATTCATTTGCATTTCAAATTGGAATATTGCAAGGATGATAGAGCCACATGGATTTGCAACAGTTTATCACAAGATATGTAATTACCTGAAAATGTTTCATTACTTTTAAAAGTAAAATAAGATACATTTTTCCAGGCTGTGTATTTGCACACAAAATGCAGGTTCAGTTGTACTATTCATACACTAACCTGTTTCCTCACATTTTTCTTTCTGCTTCTCTCTCTTTTAAAAATACTACAGAGTTCTAAGAAGGAAAAAAAGTTTTTCTAGAGATAGACACTTACTTTGCAGGAATGCCAACCAGACTTGGGTAAACACAGTCAAAAATTCTATGTGTAATTTAAAAAAATTATTTAGAAATGAAAACATAAAACTGCTGCATGGCATAATAAACGTCTCCTTACTCTAACTTCTTGCAGGATTTCCTGTTTTTCCTAGAAGTTTTCATGCCCAGAATACTACTAGAACTGAGCTGTATCCTCTGCATCAATATACAATACCATCCTTCAAGCTACTCATAATCTCTGAGTTGCAAGTTTACACAGGCAATTTACCCATTTCGTTAACAAAATATTTTTTCAGACAAGACTCAGAACTTGACCATTCATTTTTTTTCCAGATGACACTCATAAGCAAATAAGCTTTCAAAGCAAATAACAGCTACTTGATGTCTGCTTCATAATTTGACAGGTGGCTGTACCAAATTAAATACAGGAAATAAACATGATCTCAGATACTACTGCAGAACTGAGAAATTTTAAGTCTGAGCTGTTCTTTCAAAAGAGAATTTGAAGCTTTTAATGCAGAGTTCAAGTTCCTTCCCTTGAGGAACTAGCCTCTCCATGTTCACCACTACCAGATAATACTTATTTTGAATTCAAATTAATTTAGTCATTATTGTCTGTAAGAAGCAGTGCTTGCAACTAAGTTTCTTCCATCCTCTATCACTGTCATAAAGAACAGATAATTATCCAGTAGTAAGTTCCTTCAAAAACAGAGAGTCCAAACAACTACCAAGTAATGGGAGATGGCAGCAGGACATGTGCTACACAGGTGAACTACATTTTCAAAAAAAATCTGTACTTACTAGGAGGAGAATAATTTTCTCTCTTGAATACCTACCCACAAATGTTCAAAACCAGTAAACAAATGTGATGCAGGACAGAGTGAGAGAGGAAGGCTAGAAAACTATGTAAATAGGGCTGATACAAATATGGCAAACCAAACCCTATGCCATGCTGCTTTCACAAGGGAGTGGAAGCTGTGGTGTGAATTTCTACCTTTGGCAGAACTTCTCCCAGAATCTCTAGAGGCTGCTTCAGCTCAGAAAGAACATTTGTAAAGAGTTTAAGATCAGTATCTCCAGCACAATGTAATGCAGCTCATGACCCAGTTGAAGAGCCCCTGAGTCAAAATGCATTGGCATTTCAACTTCAGCTTTGCATTTCATAAATGTTAAGCCCTCTTGTCAACAAAGAGCTGAAGTAACCTATGCAAGGGCATAACATCATTCCATCCCTGTATCACACATGCTTCAGGGAAGCAGAAAGATGGAAAAGCAAATTACTTGTGTCAGAGATTTGTTCTAAAAATTTCCTGGTGTTGGAGAGCATTCTGTGATTCCTGTATGCCACCTGGGCCCTGACACTTTCCTCTCTCTGAAAAAAATAAAATAACTTACAAAATGCCTGTTCCAGTGGGCAAATGGAAGAGGACCTGATAGCTTTCTACATACATTTTCTCCTTTACATAAGTTCTTTTTTCCTTTTACCAAAATTGGGTGTTTTTCTAAGAAAATTAAACTACAAATTTTGTAAGATTCTAACTAGGTTGTATATTCAGTAAAATTTTGTAGAGAAAGTGGTTGCAGGAAGTAAGAGAAACACAGACCAATGAATCTGACTCATGCTTGGCAAATTGGTAAAAAACTAAAGCACAGCTGACAATTAAACAGTCAGGTAAGCACTACATGTGCAGGAGTGTCCAGGTAGTCCTATGAGACCTTGAAATTTTTATGGAAACCAGAGAAACTGTTTAGAAGGGTATTTTAGCTAATGCAGGAAACTTAGTTTTCAATAAACGTCTGGTGAGTATTTCAGAGAACAAATTTCTGTCAAGGCTTTACAGGAAATGTTCTGTCATGGGAATAGAGGAATCATCATCTTGGGATGTATCAGCTTTGGCTGATGGTAGCTTTTGATTTATTTTTTAGTCCAGTTCCAAGAAGTATGGGGGTACACAGGAGCTGGAGGGGGGGACAGCCATGACAGCTGACCTGAACTGACCAAAGCAGCCATCCACCCTGTATGGTATCACACTCAACATATAGAGCTGGGGGAAGAGGGATGAAGGGTTTGGAGTTAAAGTGTTTCTGCCCAAGTCACTTTTACATGTGATGGAACGGTGTTTTCCTGTAGGTGAATGAACACCTGCCTGCCCATTTGAATGAACTCTTTGTTTTGCTTTGCTTGTGCACATTGCTTTTGCTTTACCTTGAAACCATCTCAATCCACAAGTTTTCTCACTTTTAGTCTTCTTTCTCCCCCATGCCACTGTGGGGGAGTGAGTGAGTGGCTGGATGGGGCTTAGCTGCCTGCCAGGGTTAAACCATGAGAGTGGTCTATAAATATACATGTCATCTAGACAACAAGTAACTCAACTGTTCTTACAGAAATGCTAGGTTTCTTCATGAGAAGAAATCACAGCATTGCTCAGTATTTCACAAAAGGCTTATACTAAGGAAGAGTGAGGCCCAGTGAAACACTAAACTCCTAAGCAACACCACTAATGTTTTCTAACAAAAGGTATTCACTGGCAAAAGCCCATTCACTGGAACATCCTGCAAAACAGGCAGAGAACAACAACTAGATCTGTATTATCACCATTATACCAATTCAATGTAGGCATACACAACAGTTCTCCTCTCTTAATATTTCTGTGTGTAAAAACACAGCTGTAATATTGTCTGTTGGGTTCTAGGTAGATCAGACAAAGCAATTTTTCACAAATAATCCATACTTTCCACTTGAAAATGTTACCTATGAATTTCCATACACGGCTACAGCTCGGGACCATAAATGAACCATCATATTTCCATATGAAAGTCACAGTTGTAGTTTTTGGACAAGGACTGCAAAGGGAATCAAACAGTCCATTTTCACCCTACTACTCTGCTTCTCATAATGGAGAAAAGTGGCCAACATTTCAATGAGGCGAGCCCATGCCTGCAAGCTGACTTTCAGATAAATGTATAGTTGGGTAATGAATGAACAGTGATGCTCTTCCCTCTTAGGATGGTTGCTACCATGGGCCAGGCATTTGGTGGCAATTGTCCAGACACTTATAGGATAAAAGATAGAATCCATACCAGCCAATGACACTGTGAAATCTTAAATTGCTTCTGTGAACAAAATGAATGGTTGATACTACGAAGGGAGGAAATGAAAGATACAGAGTTGCACATTAATACACAAATCTTGGATGAAAAAATTTATTGACATGTTAATTATATGGCTTTAACAAACCCTAGGATAAAAGGGAGAACAATTACCTTAAAATTCGCATAATTATTTTTTAATTAGGTAGAAAAAAATTCAGTTTCTGAGAAAAATGAAACTCATGAAAAAGAAATTAAAAAGAGTGATATGTCAAAATGGGGAAAAAAACCAAGCCAGTTGTGGAACTAACTCATATCTGAAATATCCATCATCCTACAGCCCACTATGAATACACTAGAAACTGTGAATATAAAAGAAGCTAAGAACATCTGTGTTTACACCTGTACAAACCAGAAGTCCATTATCACCAGTAATCAGCAGCAGTGTAAATAGTTGTTCAGGGTAAGCATACAAGAAGATTAATACTCCCTCCAAGTCTCTAATCTTTTTCAGATTGCTTGAACCAGATCTGTTCGGTAAAGATCTCCCTTGTGAACTTCCCCAGTGCCTTTCTCAATCATGTGAATTTCCAGCACACATGATGCATGTATTGCCACAGGTCAATGGCTCGCTGTATGAAGAACATCTTTTGGCTTCCCTTCTCACCTTATGAGAAAAGGGAAACTGGTCACTATCCATCCTTTCCCCTTCACCCATCTATCTGTATCTCTCAATCATACACTCTTCCATGAGCATTTTTTCTCAGCTACAGCCACATCATACCTGTTCCTCAGACACTGCTGCATGGACTTTAGTCATCCCCATCGACCATCTCTGAACTCTTTTCCAGTGCTGCTACCAGTCCTTTTGGGATGGGGCACCACTACCACTACAAAACACAGATACCTTATGGCTTTATACAGTAGTACAAATATCTATTCACTCTCTTTTTAATCCCTTTATGTTCACATCTATTTTCTCAATATCTGCTGAGGCTCTGAACTAATGTTTCCACAGATCCACATATAACAAGTCCTCGGTTACGTTACTATGGACCAATGTCAGCTCAGTGACCAGTATTTTTTCTATGTGTGGTTATCTTTCCTTTTAAATTTATTTTATATACACAAGAATACCAGTGGGGTGAAAGGACACCAGTGTATTCACTGACTAAAGGGGTCATCTTTTCTTTTCCTCAGAGATGCAACTGAATGTATAAAGATTACCCTTTTAAACATGTGATATCTATCTGGAAATTCCAAAAATCTCCACTACAGGAAATATCCCTCAAAGTTCTCTTGTCGCATCAGATACTTTCAAAGACTGTAAGTTTTATCTGCTTGCTTCTGAATAAATAAATTATCTCAAAACACAATTTATCTATTCTAGTACCTGGAACTTAAAGTAAGAACGACTGCCTAACGATAAATCGAGTTTGTCATAGATGAACTTATTTAATCCACACAATAAAAACTACCCAAAAGAAAATACGTGCAGTCTTTTAAGATAAAATACTCGAGTTCTTCTCTATGGTCCTCTGGGATATTATCAAGGTTTTTTCAAAGGCTAACCAATTACCAAGCACTCATTCTGCAAGACCTTGGCAAAGTAATGTTTGTGTCCAACTAAATCTTATAGGTCTGGCATTTTGTCCACTGGGGTAGACATAAAAGGATCAGTAGTTTCATTCTTTCACGTACAGCAAAAATTATGGGAACCCAGCAGCCAAAAGCAGTAAAAGTGCTTCAACACTGAAGCTGAATTTGGCATCTGTGCTCTGCACACATGTAGCTCAATTGTTGTCCAAGCAGCATTTCAGGATCCAAGAGGCCTCTGCAGTGGTATATGAGACATCACTGCAATCCAGTTGGGATTTCTCAAACATCTGCCTTTCTGGTAGAAAGATTTGGAATCATCCCCTGGACAAAAGGAGGGACAACAACCTCAGACAACTCTTGCAAGTATCACTAGGGACTGGAATAGAAGGCTGCACCATTTACACCTCTTCCTGTAACTGCTTTTTATAAAGGTTTGCTACTGGAGCACTTTTAAATACATTTCCCTTTGGTAGGAAATCTATCTGTGCAACTAGAAAGTCAACATATAGAGAGCATAACAATATGGAAAGGGTATGTAAGATGATTGATTGGAATGTATGTACTACCATGTTTTACAGAGTATAGTTTTAGCATTCTACAAAGCAAGGAAGTGCAGCAGAATAGCTTGCTGTTTTCATGGTTTTAAAATGGTTTAATGATTTTTAGATGGTCACCTTTTGATGTTGCCTTTGCAGACAAAACAACAAAAACCACAAAGAAACAAACCTCCCAAATGAACAAAGGGATCATGGAGACCATGGATCCCATAAAACATGGAGACCATGCCAGATGTAAAGGGTGAAGATATTCCTTTTCTCTTTACAACTTATAGAAGTAGTTTCAGGTCTTTGCCATGGAGCGTGAGCCAAAAGATCCCTGTGATCCTGCACTTTGCACCTTTTGTTGAATGTTAAAGGGCACTAGAAATTTCAGTCTTCAAAAGTCCTGATAGCCTGAGCTTGGGTCTGATCTGAGTTATCTCTGTAATTCCAAAAAGAAAAGCAAAGAATTATTTTTTACCTGTCATGCATGGAAATTCAAGTGGGGCAGGCAGGAAGAAAACCTTTGGCTATGTGACCTCTGAATGTCCTCTAAGTCACTGACATCACTGAATTAGTGTAAAGTGCAATCTGCAATTAGCATAATCTCATTGTCACTACTCTTGTTACAAATAAACTAGAAAGACTCAACAAAAAGAAGTCCTAAAAAGTTCTTCATGTAAGTATTTTTAGGATAAGAAGAAAGAAATATGAAAGAAATTGAAGCATGTTCACTCATATAGATTGTTTTTACTTTAAAATAACCTCAAAAATACTGTTACGAAATAAGAAACATTTTTGAAATTTTTTGAAATTTTTTGAAATTTTGAAATTTTATGGAGACAAGAATGGATATGTTTCAGTTTAGCAGCATATGTATACATACAATGTTGTATGCATACAGGAGTACAAAACATACATTGGTCACATAAGTACAGGTAAAGTAGACAATCCTTTCTCAGCCCACAGTACAGTTAATAGTCTTACTTGTATGCTGAGAGGGAAAACTATACCAAATCCATTTTGTCATCTAGATTTAGACTTCTAAGAAAACACTTTTCCTTCTAGAGTTCCAGCATGGCCTATTTTGGACACTGGAAAAGGAAAGATTTGGTTTCATACAGCATTATCTCCATATCATAATCAGAATCAAATGCAAATGGCATTTGGCTGTTTCATATACCTAACATAAAAAGAAAACACTTTAAAATTTACTCTTGTTTTTAAATATTTTGCTGCTTTCCATTTTCTCATACATAATACTTTGCTACTAGTGTGTAAGACTAAAGTATAACTGTGTTTACAAAGAAATAATTCAGATTCCAACATGATGTGTCAGTGTATGATAAAGTGAGGTGTAAAAAAAACCCCACCATACTGCTGTGCATTTTGTAGGATTATTAGAATTCAAAAAGTGTTTAACTGTTAATGAAGGGGAAAACGTGCATTTGATGTTATACTCCAGCACTCTAACTAAAACACTGGCATACAGTGTAAACAAACAAACAAACAAAAAAAACCCCAGCCCTACAAACTTACAGATATATACTCCTGTAATAAACCACATCTGTATTCAGTACAGGCAGTAGCCTAAGTTATTTTCCAGTCAGACAAATTCAGACCTTTTCTTAATCTACAACATACTAAAAATATTTCATATGAAGTGATGTTCACAATGCTCACAAAAGTGGAAGTCTGATTCTATTTTTGATTGCCAATGTTAAAAAATACAGGCTGAAATTCAAGTTGCTAAAGGAACTTTTACAACACTTGGCAAGAAGGATGAAATGCCACTGTACAGCTCAAGAAATCAAAAATAAAACTATTTAGTTTGAACTTACCAAAGCTTAGGAATTTTCCACATGGCAAAGTGAAGATTTTCCACATTGGCAAATATCAAATCAACATTTCCTCATGAAAAAGAAGCATCTGATTTTGTTACAGCACATATTCCTCTGAATTAAAAACTATTCACTAGGAATTTTTCATAGAAAGTTACCAAATAGCAGGAAGAGAAAAGCTGTAGGGAAAAAAACAGCAACACACAGCATCAGCATGCATCCTGTGAAGTGCTAGTGACACTTTAAAGCAGGACTATACTGGCTGATTTCATACAAGCATGGGATTTGCACAATAGATGACAGAAAATCCTGCTAAAATGTTTCAGGGCCGTTTGCTGGGGATAACCCCTGGAGCATATTCAGGGCTTTTTGCCACATGTAAGTGATGCAATGTTGCAAACACGTGCTAAAATAACCATGTTTGTGTTCAAACACTGCCACGGCAACATTTGATCTCTCTGCATAAATGCACAGCTCTCTCTGTAGGTGTGTCTGAGCACGCTCGGGCATGCACAGTTGCATTAGCATCACTTCAGGTGCGTGCTGAAGCACACCCAAAAGCCAGGGTATTAAAACCTAAACAACACCCGACCTTGGCTCCATTGCAGGAACACTGCACCGGGCACCCCGGCAGCGGGACACGCAACTCCTGCCTGCTGCCCACGCTGCCCAGCGCTGGTGAGAACGGACCAGATCAGCCTGCTCCACCTCGGCATCCCACGAGGGACACGCATGCCCTCCCCTGGAAGCTCGGCTCCGCTCCACTGTCAACAGGAGCTGAGTTTCCAGCGGTGCAATACGGATATTTCACTCCCTGACCCTCCGCTGCCGCCCAACACAAATACTGGGAGTGAGACAGCCTGCCATGACAGTAGTTGAACAGCTCGCTGGGTTTCTGCTCCCCCCAGACCCTGGGAGAAGCAGTATGCTCCTTTATTATTATACCATGTTTCCTTGTGTATGTCAACTGTTCCTTAGTTACAGAAAACTGTACTCTTTCCAGAGAAGTTTAAATGAATCTTCAGAAAAGGAGTAAATTCTATTTATTTTTTTAAGGCATTTTACAGTAACTCCCAGAAGGAACGAACATTTTATTTACAGCCCTGTCTGCTCATATGCAAACACATTTCTATGTAGCCACCTCATGGTAGCATATCCTAGCCATCTTGTAATGAAATTATTGTGAACATATCAGCAAGACATGATCCCACATATTTAAGTCATTACAGCAAACTTTGGCTTAGATCAATGTACATTAGTTATTTTAATTACAGCTGAGTCAATCTCCGTTAGGTATGAATAACTCTTCTCTGTCTTTAAGCTAAGGGAGCCTCCTTTAAGTTTTAATCTTGAACTCATTTTTTTTGAGATTTACAAAATTAGTACAACTCTGGCTTAACTGTCACACTACCATTATCTCTTGCTTTGGAAAAATAAAAAGAAATCTATCACAAAACCGTATCAGTTTTACCAGTATTAATTTCCTAGACCAATTTAATGCCTAATTACTAAAACACAGAAGATAATAGATTGGAACACAAAAAAAAGTTCCCGTTTGCAGTATTCTGTGGATGACATTTTCTACATTTTTAGGCACCCAAAAATCTCTACAGAGATTTTTCCAGAGAATACTGGCAAAAATTGCAGATGTATTCCAAGAGGTTACAGCAGTGATGCACCTCAACCAACAATCCTCTGTGGATTTCTTTAAGAAAGCACAGGTGTCCAGGACAATTGCACTTCAATCCTCCATAATTTTATATAAGTGTTTCAGTGATCATATTTATATGCCAGGGTGCTGTCACACTATTTTTACTTTTTTTCCCACTGCTGCTGAGAGTAATACAATGGTGTCAAATCATGTGCAAAAAGGGACGACATCACTGTGGGGACAAATAAGTTCATAGAAAGGGCTCCACATGAAGACAAACCAAACTGTGCAAGGCCTTGTTGCATTTATCTTATTTTTGCCAGAGTCAGGATTAAATACTCAAGATGGTATTTCGTGTTTGGACTCAGATGTTTATTAATTCTTATCTATATTACAGTCTCACAAGCTGAGAGTTCTACAGCACATCTAGCTAAGTAAGTAAAAATATCTCTTTCTTTACAAGGCCTTTCAAGGGTAAATTGTCCAATTAGGAAATGACATCTAAATAATTTTTACTTTTAACCCAATAACCAATCACCAGTCATCCGCAATATGGACTTTTCTACCCAATTACGAAATACCACCCAGACCCGTAAAGAAGGTGAAAAAGAAGGACTAGCCTATGCCCTAAAACATCCATCTTGCCTTGTATATACTACTGTATTCTAAAACCTTAAACTCTAAAGTTTTCCACCATGTAATATTACACACTTCTATTTAAACTACACACCCGTAATCCCAGTTCTATCATTCAATTTTGTAAGCCTTTTCCAAGGCCTCAGGTCAAATGCAGCATTTTCTTGGAGGTCAATGCCTGTCAGCACAGAAAGTCTAAAATTCTCAGTACCCAGGGTTCCAACAAGGGCTCTCAGGCAAGGCTTCCACCCACTGCCAGTGCTCAGTAATCTTCTCCAGGACATCAGAGCATCCAGCTCTTTGTTCATGTTTGATGACAACTCAGTGTCACCTTTTTCCCGTGCTTAAGGGGATTCAGATCCCATTATTCACTGCACCACCATCAGAGTCTGCTGGCTGAGCCTCCCCAGACCTAGGGGCCTGCTCAGATCCAACAGGCATCCTCCAATGCCCACATGAACCACAGTCCTAGATCACAGCTGTCCTCACTTTCCCATGCAATAACCACTAACTTAAGTACCACATTGTCCTTGCCATTGTCTTTGAGCCTGCCAGCTTCTGTCCTTGGGGAGCACAGCCCAAGGGACACGAATCCGTGCCTTTCAACAGCTGTGACACTGATACCTGACAACTCAGCCTTGCCAAGCCAAACTGGGAACATTGCTGGAGATAGCTCACATATTGGGAATTTGAGATACTTGAGGTCACCTGGCAGCTGGTCATAGATTTTGAGGATCAGTAATTTTATTTGGACATCTAATATGGAGCTTAGGCAGTACTAGGCAGCTAATTGCTCTTGTAATTCTAGCTTCTCTCCACAAACTCCTCCTTAAGAAAGGTCTTAACACTTCACATGGTTCCTTTCACAGCTACTCTTATTTATGCTTATAACTCTAATTCACAAACCCTTCCTTGAATTTTTAAGTCCTGTAGTAGCTTAGAAATTTCTAGAGCTGGCATCTGAAGAAAGGGAAGGGAATAAGAAAATTATTCTGTATTTTGAAAATTATTCAGCAATTGTTATCTACAACCTGTCTCTCAATTGCTCCCAGTCTCCTAAACATTTCCTGAAGTCTTACTAAGGCCAGTCAGGGAACAGCGGCAGCTCGATGTGATCAGCATAATCATTCATCCCAGGGGGCTGGAACTAGATGATCCTTAAGGTCTGTTTCAACTCAAGGCATTCTATGATTCAAAAGACCCTCAAATTTAATAATGACTGACAAGTCACAAAGCCAAATTCCGACTCCTGAATATGATCTGCAGCTTTCAGAGACACTTACTGATGCATTACTGTTCCTCTTCCAAATAGAAATATGTTTAAGAAAACATGTCTAGTTCCTCACAACCATCTAGAATAAATATACACAAGACTCTGGAAATCAGAATAGGTCCAGATCATTACTCTCTAAAGCATTTAGAGTCTGCATTACTGGAAGCTAAATAAAAAACCCCAAAACATGTTTCCGTTAATAACCTCAGCACCTCTCAAATGGATCATTGCAGATACCATGAGCATCCTTAGTGTGCAGTCTGATCACAAACATGGTAACTGATTTATTACCATATCTGTAGGGCTTTATGCATTCAGAAGGGATCCCAAGTCTCAAAATCTATGGAAACACATAAGAAGACATTTAGGAAGGATTCTGTCTGGTGCAAATGTACCAGCAGGCATGTTAAGTAACCTGACATGGTGCTGTTAAAAGTCAGTGATGTTCACAGTCTTAAAAGGGTCTGTACAGAAGCAGGCTGTGAAAAGATTCCAGGAATGCAGTTATTCATTGCAGAAGTGTATTTCAGGTTCAAGGATTGCAAGACAAGGAGGAAAATCTTCCATGCACATGGATGTGTGCTTACCTCCTCCTCCGCCCAAACTCCAGCAGCAGAAATAATGTAGGAGAAGGAAGGAATAATCAACAGTAGCTAATGACTCTTAAGTCATTTTAGGAAAGGTGAGCTAAGTATAAGAAACAACTTCTGTATAAAACCACAGTATTTAAATAAATAATTTTTAAAAGGAAGGTAAAAAGAGAGCTGTGTCATGCAGAAGAAATGGCATGGTAAATTAAAAGGACCTTCTTTTACCTGGAAATTACAGGTTACTGAATGAAGAAGGGAAACATTCTGGAATTCTAAATATGCTTAAAGGGCCTAAAAACCAGAGCAGGTGTTGTCTGCCATCCAAAATTACTTTGAAGAGATGACAGACAATTAAGGGAAACTTTGAGTCATCATCCAGTTGCATGCTTCTTAACCATACAAAAAGAATGAGACATAACACTACCTTATTTTCTAGAACTTAATGCTCATTCTTGTATTGAAATCTATTACCTTCTGAAAGAGAAAATCTCCACACTCTGTAAAATTCGAATACTGTAAACAAAACATAATACACTGGCTTAGGAAATCAGCCAGCCAACCTAGACTGAAGCACCTCAATAAATCAATTTAAGATTTAACAGGCATAGCTCTTCCAAGAAAGAACTGTAAAGCTGAATGTGAAGGGTGAACGCTTGAGCTGGTGTGAATCAGCATTGCTCCATTGAAGTCAACTGCACTATGCTGTTCAGAGAGGATGAGAATCAATGCTCTGTTTTACACTAACAGGTATTAGCAAACATACCCAATATTCTACTGAAATTTTACATGCCAGTCAGACTGCATTTCTCACTTCCAATCCTAGAGCATAAATGTAATGGCTCTGTACAACTCTCTCTTAGTTACATGAAGACAACATTTGGCAGAAGGAAGCCTTCTACAAACATCCAACGTGGGCTCAAAAATATTGTTGCTTTTCCACTGACAAAACTGATTTATCTTTAGCTACCACATGGACTCCGGAAAGATGGATGAATTATGTAATGGAGATGGAATGCTCTATTTTATGTATGTCTCATTACCTTCTGTATGCTCCTTTACTCGGACTTCAGTAGGATTTTGAAAAGGGGAACACTTTAACTTTAAAAAAACTCCCTGTTTTTAAGAGTTTGTTTGGGTTTTTGCAGGGAAGAATTTCAGTCAGCTTGCCTTTAAACTCCATTCAGATAAGGGAGAAACTAACCAGTAAAATACCTCTAAAAGCAAATACCAGATTTGTAACTTCAGCAACCTCCTTCCTTTCAGAGACCTAACAGTTGTGTCCTGAGTTCCAGAGGTTCACATTGTCACTGCTTAGAAGAATAGCAAATCTCTTGCTTCATCATGAATAGCTTGGGAACCAGGGTCAGGTTTTGAATTGCACAGGTACGGTGTTGGCAAAATAGCATACATAGCTATAATAATAGCCAGGACTGCAAATGACCTAGCTTCTCTCACCAATTCTACTAATTAAAAAAAATATATATATAAAATCTGTAATTATCCTATTTTCCTGCCAGGCAATAACTACTTATGCTATTAAACAAAATGTACAAAGTCCTGCAAACACAAGCAGCAGGGGAGCAGGTCTCTGAATCTCTGATCCACACCGTGACCACAACAGACAGGAGAGCACTATGGAACGGGGAGTGCAGAGGGACAATCAAAGACCCTCAACAGAACAGCAGGAGAGAAGAAAGAATAAAAAACTCAAGTGTTTGCTGCAGGTGGAAGCAGGCAGTTGCTCCTAATTAATCTCTTGTTTCCAAAAGCTCAGGCACAGCATCTCTGAAAATTTGTCCTTTGTGAATATCTGAGTGCAAGGACAAAACTAAAGTGGGTGCACATTTTGAAAGCAGTATTGTTCCCAGATACTTAGCAACCCTCCTCCATTAGATGTGCCTATGTTATTGGCTGCCTGTGTGCGTTTACAAGCTTCCCGTTCATATTTCCTGTAATGCACATCACAGTACAGTAACTATCAGGTTCTTTCTTATTCCTTGATTCCCTTGTGAACCAGAGCAGTTTTAATCATTTCCCTAACTTAGACTTGCTGAGAGTCACCTTGGTACAGAACACACATGTGAGCAGGTCACTGACCTCTGACATGGTGCTTAACCTTCTGCTTCCTACCCCACACTCTTTCCCTCCTATGTGTAAGGAAGCAGCTTGCAGCTTTGAATATGCCTTTGTGTGAGTAGGCTTCCTGCCTAAGGAAGTAGCATCAGTTTCAGCTGAGATGTCAAGGCACTCTACTGTGAAAAACAGTACAGTTCAAAACACACTGTGTTGTTTTGCCTGGGTTTGGCTGGGATAGTTAATTTTCTTCTAAGTGGCTATGTTTTCAACTTAGTGCGCCAGTGAGCAGGTGTGCAAGAAATTTGGGAAGAGGAGCACAGCCAGGACAACTGACCCAAACCAGCCCAAAGTTTCATACCACAAAATGTCAGTTTATGAAGTGGAGGGAATTGGCCAGAAGACACAGATCACTGCTTGGGGACAGGCTGGGAATCAATCAACAGGTGGCAAGCAATTGTTTTGTGCATCACTTGTTTCTCTTACTTTCTTTTACTTGTTTTATTACTTTCCTACTACTACTATTATTATTATTGCTGTTGTTATTATTATTGCTATTATTAACATGACAGTAGTAATTGTTATTAAACCTTCCTTTGTTTCAGATATTAAACTGTTCTTATCTCAACCCACAGAGTTTACCTTTTTTTCCCAATTCTCCTCCCTACTGGAGGGGAAGTGATGCATTACAGTGAGAGAACTGCAATGTGGGTTTTAGGTTAAACCACAATGCTGTTCCAATCCTAGGAGTACATGAGAAAAAACAAAACAAAACAAAACAAAAAACAAATGTTGTAGCAGAAAACACCACTGAAATCCAGATGGGCTTTGGTTTTAGGTATGTATCCTAGGATGGGTGTCACTGCACATTCAGCATTCAAACCTAGGAGTTATTGGTTTCATAAGGAATACAGAAATATGGCACTGAATTGTCTTCAGAAAAGCCTGATCACTTGCAGTGTTGGTTTGATTTTGTTTTACTTTTCCACTTTTCCCTAGAGTGGAAAAAAAGTTAGAGGGTGGGAAGGAGGTCAGAAAATTATCAAGAAAACTGTCATGGAATTATGGTTTGCCAAAGGACTGAAGTAACTGCCCAGGTTATAGGATACCTTATCTGTCAGGTTCAGACTAGAACTGACTGGAGTCAGTTTTGTGTCTACCTTCCATAAACACTTTTGTATATTTCTTTAATCACCAACCACTTTACAGGATTTGTTGTGAAGAGTTTCCTTTGCTTAAAATTAATGAAATGCTTTTGCAGACACTACTGTTATTTCCTGTACTACTAAAACACACAACTATCTTAAAGCACTTGGAAGATTAATTGGCCAGGCCTGGTTAATTTATGAATAATAATCATGGGTTTGGTCTCTGGACGAGAAACTCATTTTCATTTTTGTCATCTGTTGGACATCATTTGTTTGACTTGGCTATAACCTGGTAGAAGTGTGACTCATACCCTGAGAACCAGAGTCTCCACAGAGTTAAGTATTCTTATTCTCTCTCCATTTCTGAAAAAGAATTCTTGCTTTGTGACCATATTCCTCACTGCCTGGTCTAACATGTTTATGGGGTGGGGAGGAGTGGAGGGCTTGTTTGTTTTATTGGAAGTAGCATCTTGGGTAAGGTATATAGATTTCAAGGAAAGATACAGACCTCAGTAGCAAGGTCCCTGGCAGGACAAACCTGGCCTAAAAGAGGTTTTGATCAAAACTGGCAAAGGATGGACAAAGATACACACAAAGAGGTTGTTGGCAATATGGTTATAATTTATTAATGTCACTGTCACAGGAATTATGGCTTCATCTGCACGCATGTACACTTCATGGACTTTCCCATCCATTGACAAAAATGTTAAAAGTTTAAAAATTAATTCCTTTGTTGCCAACACATATAGCCATGTTGCCATCCCACCTTTCTAGGCCCTTCTTGATTTACAATGCAGCACTAGGTTATCAAAGCAGAAAATAATTCACTTGCTGTAATTTTACGTGAAGTGGAAAGAGAGCTAGATGACTTACTAAGCTAAAACCAGTGTCAATAAAAACCAGTGTCAACAAAATAATGTCTCAGGGAGTGTGGAAAGAAGTAGATCTGATTTAATACTCTGCTGTACTGCTTGCTTGTGTTTTCCAGTACCTGACAAGGGCCTGCTGACTGCAGTGCTCCCAGCAATAGGGCATTCAGAATGCTGGGCACCAGTCAAGAAATGCACTGGCACGGTTCTGCGGCAGACAGCAAATATCTGACTTCAAACATTGCGTAGCTTGAACTGAGGACATCAGGAACACAACCAGCATTACTGAGTTTACCTGTGTACTACCCAACACAAAATAACAGACTGAGTTAACTTCAAGGGGAACCTTTAAAATAAGAACATCAGGGTTATTTAAGTACTTATTTTTGGTGACAAGTAGTAGGTGAATTTTTTTCAGTTTGGGTGTTTTGAGTGTATTAACTTTGAGAAGATTGGTATCATCCAAAAAACATCCATGGTTCACACACTTCCTGTAAACTTGAGCAAACACGGCAGGTTTCGAGCTGGGCCAATTTTTTTACTCAATTTTATTTGGCTTACAGTGGAGTTTATAATGAATCCTGGCAACATTTTAACCAAAGAGAGACTATCTCCCATATATAAGCAAAACTGTTTTAAATGTGAGTCATCTGAAAATCACCATAGTCAAAATGAATTGATGTTTTAAAATGAGCTTAATAATATTTTAGGGAACCCAATCTGTATTCTAAAGCAAGATCAAGCTTTTCTAAAATTCAGCTGTTACAGAAGTCTCACATATAATGTAATTTTATTGCACAGCACTGTACTGAAAAATTATGCTTGTTTTTTAACAGTACTGTATCTCAAATCTTCCCTCTAAATTCCCTTTTTTGTCAAATATATGCAATTGGTATTTGTTGTATGTGTACAGAACACAAACAATATTATTGTGCCAGAGAAAGAACTTAGGAGTGTGACAGATAAGGAAAATTATCAGGCTTGCATTATTTTACATTTTGTCAAGACATTTCTTTTAATTCTGCTTCAAATTTTCGAGCTAGAAGTAGAATACAAGCCTACAAGGAAGTACTCCATGCATCTGTACTCAGCTGAATTTTTGACACTGCAGTTTTAAATTAGGGCCACATAGATTTCTCCTCTTTAAATATGGGAGGGAGCATGAAATTTGCTTTTTTCACAAGGACAGAGGGTTATGAATGCGTTCAAGCTAGCACAGTTGATTCAAGAGAGGTGAAGGAATTCAGAGAAGTATATGAAAAACAATCTCAAAATCTGCATTGGGCAAAACTCATGAACCTCGTGATATTCAGTGCCACTTGAGTATCAGCCTCACAGGCTATCATTTCCCAAGTGCAATTTTCTCTCAGATTTGGAAGGTCAAATAAAGTATCTGCTCACAATACCTAAAGCATAGGATGTGTGTGCATGTGGAAAAATGCTTTTCAAAAACTACCATCTATTTTGTAAAGCAAAAGTGGTGGTACCTATTCCAAGCCATCATAGAAGTCACAAGAAATCAGCATGAAAAATCCATATGTGTACATGCATCCCTTACAAATATCATAGGGAAAATCCCCATATATTTGCCTAATTCCTACATGAAGTATTACCTCCAGCAGAGCATCCACAAAAGATTTTATCTAGCACCATAATGAGTTTTATTGCTGAATCTCAATTATTATGATCCCTCATACAACTAGTTTTTTAAATGAGAGTTAAGTATCTAAAAGCAAGCAGACAAAGACACAGTCTAAATCTATTTTGCAGCTTCCAAATCTAATACTCTTCTTTGAAGATATGTCTTAATGAAAAAAAAAGTGTTTTGCTGGGTAGAGGAGGAAGTCAGCAAAATTTTAAGCTTTGTTATTTTGTAAGGCTGTGAGACATTTAGATCATTTTACTAAAGCGGTCTAATGTTTAGCTACAAATAATCACTGAAGCACTTCTCAGGCATCCTGGCATGCACAGGAGGTTTTAGTTAAAATGTGAATGGTAGGTATTGAATCAAAAATGTGTGTTTTCCCATGGTAAATCCTATACCTGTCTTATCTCTAGATTTCCCTGCATCTTTTGTAAAGATATCTACTTTCCAGAATTATCTTATTTATTTCTGTTATTAATTTCTTTGTCTAGATATACAACAGCACAAGGAAGTACTCATCCAGCCACCCAAATATCCTCTCAACAGTAATATTAAGACAAGTTTTTAGACAATTGCATGTAAAATGTTCTTTCAATATTGCATTAAAATACATGATTTTTAAATCACATTCCAGTAACTTATTCCTTCCCATATGCCCAAGAAAAAAAGAATCCCCAAAGGTCACTAGAAAGTGCACGTCCTGGATTTGGCTGCCAAACCTCGCCCAAGTTCTTATTTCGTAATCAGAACATTGTCTCCAGCTACACATCGGTCATTTGTGTTTTGCAGATTTGGAAAAGGTTAAACCACCAAATAAAGAAGCTGAGGTTAAAAATGGTTTTCTCTAAACAGTCATATTTTTGTGCTGCAATGAAACTAAAGGCTTGCAGAAGAAAACTTCAAGTTTAGGACACAGTAGATCATCTTAATAGTGGATAAAGCATATTTGTACTGCCTACATAGTATTTCTCCTGTACAGAAACTCAGACTGTTAGAAGAAGCAAAGGAGGCAGCAAAACCTCAAACCAGTTTTTTGTGCAAAATGAACCTTGTTGATTTAAGCACATAACACCATAAATTACCTCACATGGCTTGCAAAGTGTTTATGGTGCTGATGACCACCAGCAGTTGTAGTAACAAAATGGACCCTGCTTTAGGAACTATCTTTTCCAATCATTATTTTCCTGCAATAGTCAAGCATATGTAATAAGAAGTGGCTTCTTGGGTGCCCACTGATGCTGATGGTTTTGGCTCAAGTTTTAGACTAATCATTAGGGGCATGCAATTATAAGAAAAAGTTGCACATTTGTCAAAGCTAATGACTGATTTCATAGACACCAGAGAAGGCAAATAATTCCAAAACAAGTTGCACTTCACTTGTTTCAGGTCCAGATCATAACTGATTTTGAGTATCAGTGGAGGCCAACTACAGTTTAGCTGATCTGCTACAGGTAAAACCTCTAGCCAAAACTGATCCCATCCTTTACAAAATGGAGATTTTTCTTCACAAATATATTTCTTTAGGAATACATTCTCTTGGTTCCATATCTGAATGCAGAGATAGCTTGCTTAAGAACAAGTATTTTTCAAGTCGTACAATAGACAATCTCATTCCATTACACCTTCTAATGCCCTCAATAAAAGAAAATGGAAGAACCTTGACCCCTAGCTTTTATACAAGTGTATAAGGAGAGATGATCATTAACCTCCTATCCATGATCTGCCCAAAGTACTTACTTGCTGCTGAGGTGAGATGTCATGTAACAGCAGAGGTGTTTAGGAAACACAGGAGTGAAGAAACTGATGGAAACGTTCATAAAGATATTAACAGTACTAAGAAATTTCTGAAAAAAATCCAAGTATTTTAGATAGTTGCAAGTGACCATGACTTATACCACTGCAACACAAGAATAAGAACCTGTCCATTGTTCAGTAACATTGATTTTTAATTTTCTAACAATCTAATTCAACTTTACTTCAGCAGTCTGGCAGAAAACAACAGCAACCCCCTCCCCCCCCCAAATGGAAATGAGGGGGGGGATTGTCAATAATGTGACAGTATGTGCAGGGGCATGTGTGTTTTCTGTTCTTCACTGTCAAAGGTTTTCCCAGTCCTTTTTGGTGGGAGAAATCTGACCTTTTCAACCCAAAAGCTCTTGAGGGATAATATTTTTTACACTGTCTCCAAAATACCAAAGTCTCCTGACTTCCTCAATCTCAAAGGGAACCAAGGTTAACTTTGATTTCCCCAGGAACAGAATCCGGCCCTTGACACCGAATATTCCTTGGCAGGTTGTTGTTACTACGGAGCAAAATTCCAAGATGTGCCTGGCAAACTCTTTCTAGACTACAACAAAACACATCAAACATGCAGGGGGTGTCTTGGCACTTTATACTTGAATTGCCAACTGCAGAATCTGTCAGAGAAGTAAGTCCCAGAAAATGGGAAAAGGATGAAAAAATAGAGGTTAATATCAAAATGTATTTTATCATTCTCTCGTTGGGATGTGGCAAAGTGACATCACTGTAGTCTTGTAGATTTGTGGTAAGATATCTATCTTTTCAGCCATAAAAGAATAAAAGAAAGGTGTAGGGGTGTTTATTTGGTTTTTTCCCCTTAGAAGTTAAAATCTGTAAATACTGAAGTGGATGATGCTGTGGCCAGAAATCCGTGTGGCTCCTGTGGCATGTTCTTTTTCTTTTATCCAGTTTCTGGTGGGAAAGCAGTGACAAATTCTGAGCTATCTGAGAACTGGCTCTCTAGATACCCACTTTCTTAGCACCACACATGTGTTTGAAGGCTCAGAGGAAGAAGTTGCCACGAAAAAAAATTTGCCTGTTGCAAACTTCTCTTCAAGAGATCCATGGAAAAACTTCCTCCCTATTTGCATTTGCCTGTTAAAATCTCACTGAAATGCCTTTCGATGGTAAAGCAGAATGAAGAATATGACACAGACGTGAAGCTACTGCTTCCCCACAGAAGCTGCTGCAGCCACAGAGGAAACCTAAACTTTTGTTGTTGACACACTGTTCTCGAGAGTAACAAGAGAGATTGTGTTCATTAGGCCAACCCCATCATTGTTGCTAAAAGCAGGCTCAGGTTTCCATGTATATTTTCAAATCAAATTAGAAACGCTGCTCCTGAGACCTCCTTCAGCTGACAGTGACGGATTAGACAACTTGATAAAGAGGAGGCATTCCTGGAGCTGTGCTAACACCCGAGTCGCCACAAGTGCTTAGATAATAAAAACATGCACAGAGCCATGTATTTAAATTAGCTAGAGAGCTTCTCCTCTTCCCCAAGCAGAGCACCCCACTCCTGGGGAACGGACACTTCTCCAGCAGAAATGGGAAAGGTTTGTGTCTGTGCAAGGAATTGTGTCTCAGTGGATTGGAAAAGGCAGTTTGCTCAGCACTGGGGCGGGAGACAAGGACTTGGGAGTAAGCTATTATTGGTATTCAGCAATAATGACAATTTTCCTTTTTCACAAAGCTGTTTATATGGCAGATGTAGTCATATTAGCTAAAATAGTTTACAATTAATACAAAGCAAGGAAGATATGGTCAGTGGCTTAGCAGAATATCTTGTGCATATGTAGGCAACCCGTGTAGCAGCTACACATTAAGGCTACAGAGGCAGTTCTCCAAGGAAGATTAAACTTGATCTTGTTTTCATATCAATTTTATGGATACCTGAAGGAGAGGTGTAAAAGTACCTCTATGTCAAAGGAGTGGTGGAAAATGAAGAGACTTGCTGTGGCCTACCCTTAGGAGAGTAAGTCTTGCCCATGGTTACCCAAGGCAAATACTGGTTTCTTTGATACAAAGCAGGAGATGGGGAAGGGAAAGTGTGTTCTCAGACTCTCAGTCTATTTTACAGACCGTGGCATTTTCTTTCTGTTTGATTTGTGCTGAATTTGGGCACAGACCAAACCCCTCTCTCTGCATTGTTTCTCCGTGCTTTTATTCCACTTTCAAATGTTCTTGAGGCAGGTTCACGTCGAGGTTCGTCCCTTTGTTCTTGGAGGTTTGCCTGGCTGCTGCCTTTTACCATCTGCTCTGCCACTAAGAAAGACTGATGTTATCTCCTGAAGTGAAAACTCCAGGTTCTATTTGTAACCGAGGATTTCCTGTGTGCCTTTCCCCAGCCCGTGCAGTGAGGGCGAGAGGCAGCGGCACACGGGCTGCGCGTCTTCAGAGAGCTTTGAGAACAGCCCCTGCACAGGAGCCGCAGAAATCCCCAGCCACCCGTGCCTTCGAGCTCAGATAAAGGTCAACCTGTCTGGTAGAAAGTGTGATGGGAAAGGCTACCACATCAGCCTTCTCTTTCTCTTCCTTAGCCTGCAGTGATTCGCTGTTCGTGCCAGGGTATGCCTCCGCCACAGCACCCGTGCTCTTTGGCGCTTGGCAGCAGCTTCATTCATCTCACGCACCAGCTTCACTTGGGGCAGGCAAGATTCCATGAGACCTGCTGAGAAACTGCCCACAGTGCTTGTTACTACAGCAGTGTTCCATGGCTGCTGTTGGATTTTGTTGGTTTGTTGGAGAGTTTTTATGTCATAAAATCGTCTAGGTTGGAAAAAACCCTTGAAGGTCATTGAGCCCAGCCATCAATCCGGCCAAGTCACCACTAGACCAGTCCCTAAGTGCCACATCCACACATCTTTTAAATCCCTCCAGGGCTGGTGACTGGCCAGCTCCCTGGGCAGCCTGCTCCAGTGCCTTCCGTGAAGGATTTTTTCCTGATACCCAATCTAAATCTCCAGTGGCGCAGCTTGAGGGCATTTCCTCTTGCCTTGTAATGTACATAGGTCTAGCAGTGTGTTAAAAAATCAGTTATGCTTTTCTTGTCCCAATAAGCACTGAGAGTTTCTGAGACCGTTTAAGCGCTGACAACTACAAAGTTCCACCTGACACAAACTCGAAGGTGCTGACACACAAAGCTTTGGGGAGCTGCAGCTTCCAGTCAGTTCTCCAGACGGCACCCCCGCAAAATCATCACTGGTGGGGGAAGTACCTGACTTGCACATGCTACAGCTAAGACTGGCACAACAATTTGGTTCATAATTTTGTTATAAATACTAATGGAGGGGGGTGTTTAGTTGCCTTTGAATTCCTCTGTAGCCTTAGAAATGTTGTTGCAGCTGTGAAGATTGGTTATGAAGTGACAAGTAACTCACATAGAGGGAAACACTTTCTGTGCTGAGTCTCCTCAAAGCCAGGTGGGCTTTGTGACTGGGGCTGAGTGTGTGTCTTCCTTCTACACTGGGATCTGTGCCTTAGCAAGGGCTAAGAGATGCTGCTTAGAGAGAAACAGAATAATATTCCCAGGTGGGATGCACCATGGAAATAGTTGTTACTGATAGTGGGAGGATCACAGTTTATACAGTACATCTTTACAACGCTCAGCTAAGTCACCTAGAGATAAAAGTTGCTTCTAGGTGTGCATTAGAAGAAAACCAAATAAAAAGCTAAGGATGGATTGTGCTGTCCCTCTGTCCCATGCACCTTCTGGCACTCAGGCTGCCATGAGGGAGAAGCAGCATCTGACTGCAGGAGATGGGGATTATCTCCATCACCTGATCCTCAAAGTGAAAGTGGAAACAGGGATTGGATCACTGCTCTTGGTCACCATTCAGTCTCTTGAACTGCATTCTGGCAGTTTTTTCTGAAGGATTTACTTCAGGCATAGAAGACTGGTTGGTCTCTATTCACTTGGTATCAGCTAGGCCGCCTCTAGGTGATGGTTTGGAGTTAGAAAATGACTTGGTTGCATCAGATTCCTGCCTGTGCATCAATCCTCAAATTAAGGCTGTGCCAGGATGTACCCATCAGTGCCAGTTCATTCTCCAGAATGTAGCTCTCCTTTTTCTAGTCAGAACTTCTCACTGCTATAATTTCCAAGAATAATCTAGTGAAATGGACTTCTGTGAGGTGCAGGAATGTTTGCTTGAGACTGCGGAGAGCCTTTGGATATTGCTGGAGGGTTTTCCCTTCTTTCAGTGAATTATTAATTCAGGTGCCAGGTGATAGTGAACACCTGCCAGTACTCTTGGTTATTTGACTGACCCATTTAAGCCCAGTATTATGTTTCTAAAATCAAGCTCTTACACTTGGTTTTTTAAGGTGGTACTGGCCTTAGAGATGTGAAAGGAGAGGTGCTGAGGTGTTTTTATGGTGGTATCCTAGGAAGAATGCATATGGACTTCTGTGAGAGGAGAGACCTTCTACCTCCAAAGGCTCCAAAATGAACTTACACCACTAAGACTACTTTGCAAGAGTATTTTTTTTTTCATTTTCTTAGTAATTTTGGTTCATCACTTGGACTTTTTGTTCATTTTAACTCTTTATAGGTTCTAAAGTTTTCAGATGGATTTCACTGAAAATGGTTTTGCACTTTGTGCCCAAGGTGTGCCTGAGAATGCTTTTGGTGAACAATCACATTTACTAAATCCCACAGCAACGTTAGTGCTGATTTGGAATACTTTTGTTCCACACTAAGGATTTTTGTGCCATTGTTTGTCCTTTGAGCCTCTGTCATTGGGGAATGGTACTTATGGTTTGTCTGTATCAGCAATCTGTTAATTACAAATTCAGAAGAATTAGAAGTCATACTACATTCTAGTACTAGTACTACATTCTAGTATTCAGTATAGAACCTCTAATGCAAATAAATTCTACTTCATAGAGAAATAGGTGATTCAGGTAAAGGTTGTGCATAATGATGAAAATTTCAAAAATGCAGTTTAGGTGATTTCTTTCCAAGCTTAGTGAAGTTTAATGAAAAACATCCATGAGTGTGAGCTGGGTGGACAGACTGTCACCGAGTACCACCTTTGTGGCACAATCCTGTTTGTAGGGATTGTTTGCTTTTGAATGAATGTTCCTGCTGAGCAGCTCCACATATCCTTAGCACGTACTTCTTTTCTTTGGGGCAAAAGCTGGGAAAATATTTTGCGGTGTTTTTTTGTTGTTTTTTTTCTGTTTGTTTGTTTGTTTGTTTGGGGTTTTTTGGTGGTTTTTTTGTGAAAGAGATTGTTAGTATGTTTAAGATAAACTTAAGTATTGTTTAGCCAAGTACTAGAAGTCTCAACTATTCCAATACTCTACATGTTACTATGAAATAATTCTCAGAATTTTGATGTGCTTTGCATCACTTTCCCATGTTCTTTTGGTGGCCTGTTAAAATACTCCACTTACTGAGAAAAAACAACCCAAACCCCCCAAAATCTTACGTCAAAGATAATGTCTGGCCATAAACCCACTGGCTTGGAAAGCATCCCTGTATCTCCTTGGCACCATGGCAAAATGCAGTGGTGAGCTTTAGGGCCGGAAAGGCGGGAGAGAGACAGCCGGCTCAATAACCCGTATCATCTCAGGTGCTGCAGTGCCAGCCGTAAAACGGTGGGAAGAGCCGCTTCCTATCTCATGGCAGGATGACAAGAGGGGATGCTTCTCTCGAGTCCTCAGCCGCCTCTGCAATAGACTGAAAAAAGCAGAAAATATCTTGCCAGTATAAACGAAGGGCTGTTTCCACCTGGCTTGAAGGGTGCTGACGGTGAAACACAGACCAGAATCTCTCTGTAACGCTGTCAGAGGAGCGTGGCAGAACTTCAGCCCTTCAGCCGAGCCCTGGCGGTGCCGCGGCAGCTCCGTGGGCTCTGCCCGCCCGGCCGAGCGCAGCGTGCGCGGACCGGGCAGCTCCGAGCTCCGCCGGGCCGATCCCCCGGGCCGCTCCCTCTGCCGGCGGGGCCGCGGGGCCAGGAGGAGCTGCGGCTGCGGGACAGCGCGGGGCCGGGCCGGGGCCGGAGAGGGGCAGGTCCGAGCTCCCTCCCCGCTTCCCTCCCTGGAGGCCCGCGGGAGCGGCGGTGCCCGCGCGGGAGCGGCTCCCGGCGGGAGGGCGCGGCCGGCGGCGGGCGGGGGCTGCGCGCTGAAAGGCGGCGAGGCGCGGCCCGAGTCACTCCGGAACGGCGGCGGGGCAGCGCGGAGCGGCTGCCGGCACTGCCCGGGCTGGATCCGCGCCGCCAATGTGCCGCGGGAGGCGGGCGCTCACCCCGGCCCTAGGTAAGCCCGGGCGGCGCTCGCCGCGCCGCACACCCCCCTCCCGCCGGGTCAGGTGCGGGCGGGCGGCCGGGGCTCCGCTGGGGGCGGCCGCTCTGCGAGGCG